>MU228071.1:242927-261784 GCA_018584345.1 Thuja plicata
CAACAAATAAAGTGCTTTAAGTGGGGATTTTTATTTATTTAATTAAAAGAGAGGTTTTCTTTCAATTAAATAAATTAGAAGAATTTTATTTAATTAAATGGGGAAAATTGAATTTAATTAAATAAAAAGAATTTAATTAAAAGGGAGATTAAATCTTTTAATTAAATAAGAGGAATTTTATTTAATTAAAAGAGAGATTAAATCTTTTAATTAGATAAAAATGATCAAACCTTAGGAAATATTGAAATAATTGAATAATTGAATTAATTACAATTTGATCAAGGAAATTGATTTGAATTGAAAATGTTCCAAAGCATTGATTCAGAAATTTGATAAAATGATAAAATAATAAATGGGGCCCAAAGTCTAGGAGACCATTTTAGGGTGCATACAATTTGATCCATTTATGTTCAGTCAATGACAGAGGAGGAGTTGAGACAGGTAGATGACTCTACACTTTCGGCCATTTCATTTGGCCTTGACACCTATATGGTATATTAAAAATTATGTACCCATTAGTTTTTTTTATATCATTTGGTGTACATGCTTAAATCTCTATCAACTAGAGCAATAAAATTCATACATTTACTAATATATTGTCATCTTATTGTACTCTTGCAGGTATCAGCTGATGTCAGTGGGGGGCACAAGGGGGTTCCTTCCTCATGTGTCGACAAAGGAAATGTAATTACTTGTTTAAGATTAATTATGAATGCATATGTATTTTACTTGTGTGTAGTAATAAATATTTTACATGCACTTTATTGTATAGGGTGTGGCTCTCGACAATGTCCCGACACAAGTTTGGGAGCCTGGGATGACAGGCATCTCAATTCAGAGTGATAGCCCGATTGTATGTAGATTTGTACATATTGTTATTTGTATTTTGTAACCAGGGTTGTTATGATGAAGTACATTTATATATAATTGAATATCTTTTTGACTCTCATAGGTTACTCCTAGTGCGAGGGAGGCCCCATGAGAATCATTCCTATCTTTGTTGACCCAACCCACTATTCTAGAGGAGGGATCGATGGACGTAAGTTTCAATTTTAGTTCAATCAATTTGTAATGTTATTATGCAATCATCCTATTTTGTAAATTTATTACTCTATGTTTCACCTTGGGCCCCTGCACCACTCTACTAATCTCATTACTGCAAATATATATTTATATGTCGGAGTTGTTATTGGTGGCATTGTTCGTTCGCTACCAAAGACTTATGTTAGGACACCTGATTGTGGTAGGTGACCGAGAGGCCAGGTACAGATGTTTGTATTAAGTTATAATTTATAATTAAATTTGTGTTTGAATTATGAATTAAATATATGTACAAATCATATAAACTAAGCAATCTAACTTGGGATTAAGCTCATTTTTTGATGCATGATCAATCAGAGCCAAATAGTTCTTCAAAGAGGCTACATTTTGATGATCCCCCTATGGCATAGGATGTAGTTTTAGTTGTGTTCATTTAGAGATGCCACTTAGCATATTTTGAGATGGCATATATGCCACATTTTACACCTTCAAACATTGATTTTGTAGACATTTTGAAATGGCATGTGCCATATTTGTATATAGAGATACTTTTGATACTTTCTATATATAGAACATTTTCATTTTTATGTTATATTTGTGTCATCTTTTATATACACATTTATTATTCATGTATATGGAATTGAATGGTGAAGTTATATCTTGACTATGATTATGATTGTTATATCTTGAAGTTATATTTGATTATCATTATGATTTAAATTATATCTTGTTGAAGTTATATGTCAATTTATTTGAATTTTTTATAATAGATGCAATAAATTACCGAGATCACTCAAATTTTTCTTTGTTTTGTAACAATACCCAAATCCTTCCTTCAATAGTACATCATCTTCTAGACTATTTTTGGTTGTTTTCTCCAAAAAGTTTAGCAGCGACTATTTTTGGTTATTTTCTCCAAAACTTTCCAAAAGACTTCCAAAACTAATAAGTGTTTTAGGTACACTTTATCAAGCTATAAAACATATGTCAAACTCAACACACATTGTTTTGTAACATCATACTCAAAACTTGTTGTCCTTAGTCACATACCTTGGGGACACTTGGGTCGAGCATGGTTGCGAGTATTCCAGTGACTCCGTGGGTGTAATAAGTTTTTCACTGGCATTTACCCAGCCAACTGGAGCTGATGGAACAAAAAGTTTGATTTCAGGATGGATAGTTTGAAAGATACACTCTGGAGCTACTTTCAACTAACCCTCACTGCAAGTTTTGACATCGACTGAGATTGCCTTGCCAAAAAAAAATGAAGTCAAATCGCCCAAAACTGGGAGAGGTTGTTGTAGAAATCAAAAATATGATCCCATAGCCCCTGACAATTTGTTGATGCCTCTCACAAGGTCCAAGATATGAGCCTTGGAAGATCACTCCCCAATCGTGCTTAGTGCACATTGGGGACACTTGGGTCAAGCGTGGTTGCGAGTGTTCCAGTGACTCCGTGGGTGGAATGGTTTTGTCTCTAGCATTTATCTAGCCAACTAGAGCTAATGGAATAGATGGTTCGATGCTAGGAATGACCGTTTGAAAGATACACTACGAAGCTACTTTCAACTGACCCTCATTACAAGTTATGGCATTGACTGAGATTGTCTTTCCAAACAGAAACAAAGTTGAATCGCCCAAAACTGTGAGAGTTTTTTGTAGACCTCAAAAACACAATCACGTAGCCCCTGATAGTTTTTCAATACCTCTCATGAGTTCTGAGATACGATCCTTGGAAAATCGCTTCCCAATCATGCTTAGTGCACCTTGGGGACACTTGGCATGGTTGTGAGTGTTTTAGTGACTCCATGGGTGGAATGGGGTTGTCAATAGTGTTTACCCATCCAACTGAAGCTGATGGAGCAGACACTTTGATGCCAGGACAGACCATTTGAAAGATACACTACGAAGCTACTTTCAACTAACCCTCATTGCAAGTTATGGCATCGAATGATATTGCCTTGCCAAATGAAAATGAATTTGAATCGCCCAGAACCTAGAGAGGTTGTTGTAGACCTCAAAAATACAAAATCGTATCCCTTGAAGGTTTTTGAATACCTCTCATGAGGTCTGAGATATGAGCCTTGGAAAATCATTGCCCAATCGTGCTTAGTGCACCTTAGGGACACTTGGGTCGAGCGTGGTCATGAGAATTCCAGTGACTCCGTGGGTGGAATGGGATTGTCACTACCATTTACCCAGCCAACTAGAGCTAATGGAGTAGATGGTTTAATGCCAGGATGGACTGTTTGAAAGATACACTACGAAGCTCCTTTCAACTGACCCTCATTGCAAGTTTTGGTATTGACTGAGATTGCCTTGCGAAACGCAAACAAAGTTGAATCACCAAAAACTTGGAGAGGTTTTTGTAGACCTCAAAAAAGATATTTTTTATCCCCTGACAGTTTGTCAATGCCTCTCATGATTTCTAAGATATGAGCCTTGGAAAATTGTTGCCCAATCATGTTTAGTGCACCTTGGGGACACTTGGGTTGAGCGTGGTTGCGAGAATTCCAGTGACTCCGTGGGTGGAATGAGATTGTCACTAGAATTTACCCCACCAACTAGAGCTGATGGAGCAGACGGTTTGATGCCAGGAAAGACCATTTGAAAGATACACTACGAAGCTACTTTCAACTGACCCTCATTGCAAGTTTTGGCATCGACTGAGATTTCCTTGCTAAACACAAACAAAATCAAATAGCCCAAACCTGTGAGAGGTTGTTGTAGACCTCAAGAAAAAAATCTCATATCCCCTGATGGTTTTTTGATACCTCTCACGAGGTTCAAGATACGAGTCTTGGAAAATCGCTGCCCAATTGTGCTTAGTACACCTTAGAGACACTTGGGTCGAGCGTGGTCGCGAGTGTTCCACTGACTTCATGGGTGGAATGGGTTTCTCACTAGAATTTACCCCCTAGAGCTGATGGAGCAGATGCTTTGATGCTAGGATGGACGGATTGAAATATACACTACAAAGCTACTTTGAACTGACCCTCACTGCATGTTTTGGCATCGACTGAGATTGCCTTGCCAAATAGAAATGAAGTCAAATTGCCCAAAACTAAGAGAGGTTTTTGTAGACCTCAATAATACGATCCTGTAGCCCTTGATGGTTTTTTGATAACTCTCACGAGGTTTGAGATACAAGCCTTAGAAAATCACTGCCCAATCGTCCTTAGTGCACCTTGGGGACACTTGGGTCGAGCGTGGTCGTAAGTATTCCAATGACTCCGTTGGTGGAATAGAGTTATCACTAGCATTTACCCATCCAACTGGAGCTGATGGAGTAGATGCTTTGATTCTAGGATGGATGGTTTGAAATATACACTATAGAGCTAGTTTCAACTGGCCCTCACTGCTAGTTTTGGCATTGACTGAGATTGTCTTGCCAAACAGAAACAAAGTTGAATCTCCTAAAACTGAGAGAGATTTTTGTATACCTTGGCAACAAAATCTTGTAGCCCTCAAAACTTTTTCAATACCTCTTACGAGGTCTGAGATACGAGCCTTGGAAGATCACTTCCCAATCATGCTTAGTACACCTTGGGGACACTTGGGTCTAGCGTGGTCGCTAGTGTTTCAGTGACTCCGTGGGTGGAATTGGTTTGTCACTAGCATTTACCCAGCCAACCGGAGCAAATGGAGCAGATGGTTTGATGATAGGATGAACCATTTGAAAGATACACTATGAAGCTACATTCAACTGACCCTAACTGCAAGTTATGGCATCGACTGAGATTGCCTTGCCAAACACAAACAAAGTTGAATCACCCAAAACAAAGAGAGGTTGTTGTAGAAATTGGCAATAAAATCTTGTAGCCCTGACAATTTGTTGATACCTTTCATGAGGTCCAAGATACAAGCTTTAGAAAATTGCTACCCAATCGTGCTTAGTGCACCTTGGGGACACTTGGGTCGAGTGTGGTCATGAGCATTCTAGTAACTCCGTGGTTAGAATCGGGTTGTTACTAGCGTTTACCTGGTCAATCGGAGCTGATGGAGCAAAATCTTTGATGCCAAGATGAATGGTTTGAAATATACACTACATAGCTACTTTCAACTGACCCTCACTGCAAGTTATGATGCAAAGGCTTGGAGAAATCCATAAATTAGAAAACAAGACTCCACACCTTTGTAAAACAATCCTAAGGTCTCACCATGTACCCAAGGGATTCCTCTTGCTTGAAGAGGTCAAATGACTTTTAAATGACACAAGGCTAACCACAAGACTTCCTAGGGTCCTAACAATCTCCAAACAACTTGTCTTGATAGGTTACAAGTGCATGATATGTGAATTTCAAAGACTAGTCAGCACCTATTGATGAAAATAATATCCTTAAAGCATTAGAGACAACAATAAAACTTGTAAGAATTTAAACCATGCAAATGACATAAGTAAATAATAAAAAAATTTAAGTTTTCATTGCCTATTTTTGAGAAAATCTATACTTAGATCCCTTGTTGGCACTATTGGCCACCCATACATGATTGTTACAAATTTCCATTATAGGCTTCCAAAGATATCAATTAACCATTAAGGATTCTTTTGTCCTTCTATCTTTGATTGGATCCATGGTGACCCTAGGTGTCTTCATAGGTACTCCTGCACAAGTTACAATCCACATACAAAACCAAGTTTATTGACTCAAAATAGAATCTAAGAAAGGTGAAATTAATGTATTGAATTTAAGCTTCACTTAGAAAATCTTGCACTAAGTTAACTTATTACCTAGTCAAGTGTTCCTACAGGGTCATCTCTTTGCTTCAGGGTCTCCAATAGGGCTTCATGATCAGTAGTACTAATAGTCCAAAGTTCTTTTATCTTTGGTTTTCCTTGATGCTTTGACAAGTTGACATTTGTTGCTATAACAAGGTGTGAATACATGAGAATAGTTTTGTGCTTCTCATAGTCTTCAAATGTAGGAATTATGTTCTTTCTAACCACGTATGTTTGCAGCCATGTTCCCGTAATGACAACTGAACCAGTAGGATATGTGAACCCATCACCATCTATCATCAGTTGTACAAGCTTTTGTTTACCTTGTACACAACATGCTAACCAATAATCTGACCTCTCATCATTCCCCTGTGGTGCAACTAATGCAAAAACATCTCCTAGCTATAGAAGATCTAAAATATGGTCATACTCAATTGAAGTGTCCATGTCATCATTTCTTATAGAGAGTGTCAAAGATAAAGGAGCTAGATACTATGGAACCCATATATCCACCCACTCACTTGACTCACAATGATCCCAATCATACTGAAAACACATGGGGAAAAAACAAGCCAACTCTCGTGTCCAAATGGTCCATGTACTACTATCAAAGCTTTGTAATGAATGTATTTTTGAAGAAAATCCAATCTATCTCCTATAGTTCCCTCCTCAACCAACCAAAATAATCTACGCGTTGTAGAATCAAGAGTCCCCCTATGAAAATGCTAAAGTACACCAATCAAAAATAGAATGAGCATCAAGAAGTACAACACCTGAAATCCTTAATTGCTCCTTAACTAGAGCTCTCTTCACACACGCACCTGCTCCATCATGGTCCCCTTTCCCATGCTCTGACTCAAAAAAAAATCCAAATATGAGGTACACCTCTCTCCACATGCATTCTACACAACCAATAAAACATTCTGGCATTCTTTAATTGATTGGTGCAATTATCTGACCAAATGAGATGTCTATCCATAGAAATATCATTTTCCTACAAGAAGTCAAAATAGTTCTAGTAACAATGTTGGACAAACTCATGAGAGTGAGACCTATCATCGCTCATATAAAAATGGTACTCTATGATTATCTTCCACTCATCTTTTGTGCTATCAGGGGAATGTCTATATGTGATGTGTACAAACATAGCAACCTAAATGGAATTGTAATATTGAGCTTGAGTCTCATTTTGGGGCTGCAATGTATAGTTCTCCACAAAGTCTACAATTGATATAATAGTTCCAATGGGGAAAGTGTCCTTACACGTCCTAAATTTTTTATCCAACTTTTGACACCTGTGACTATGCCTTGCATACTTGTAAAAAAGATTTTTCTTGAAATCTGAAATAAAATCAGTAACATTGTATTCTTCTGCAACTAACTCAAATCTAGAGCCTTCACCTCCACTCTTCAATGTATATTTCACTGGTTCATATACCTTTTCTTGGATGAGTGTCTTTCCAAAATCGTGTTCCAAACCCTCATGAAAACATTTCCTAAACTTGGACAAGCCACCACATTCTAAGCACTTGGCATTTAAGCAATCTTTTTTATAAAATAAACAACCATCATCTCTACGACATAAATATTAATCTAGCAAGTCTCTTGATGATTTGGGAAGACCACTTACACCACAATCCTCTAGCATTTCATTAGTATGCAAAGTAGAACGGATGGAACTTAATAGTTCATGATGCATTGAAAACTCAACATGATATTTGCAACAACATGTATTCTGAATCTTAAGGGGTACACAATAAAATGGCTTCACGGATTCAAAAGACCTTTGTGATATTTTCAATGTTGGATGTGTCTCACAAAAATTTTTGTACATTTTTTGACTTACCTCCACATAATGTTTAGGATGTGGAGTGCGGTCTCAGTTTCCAACTCTCAATTTCAAGACATCCTTCACATTTGGTGACACTCTTGAGTTAGCATGCCAAAATTGTTGAATTTCATCCTTGACAACATCTATTAGCTTCTTATCAAAATGTGGAAGTCTCCCACCATAAGCTGATGTATCAATTTGAAGCGGATCATCAAGTCTTTCTCTTCTTTCAAGTGCTTTATCCAAAGTTTTACGGGTTATATTGAAGTCAACACAAGTTTGTCTCATCAAACAAGCCTTTCTCAAATGATGACTTACTAAGGACATTGTAATAACCCTCCGAGAAACTCTCTTGTATTTTTCTCTACTAGTCTTCCTAATGCTATTGAGAGCACTGAAAATATTCTTCACAACATTGGCATTTCTCTCCATTTTCTTGTTCACACAAATTTTCAAATTCACAAGCACAGGTCTCATCTTTTGCATCTTTAACAACTGCACAAAAATTTGACATTGCTCAACCAATGTCTTGTTTCCAAAAAATTGATTACAAATTCTTGAATCCCATGACCTAATGGTTCTATGTGATCTCTTTCCTTCCCAACTATTCATAATGTTCTCCTCAATTTAAATTATCCATTTAGGTGTTCTTGAAAGCCCCAAATTTGAAGATTGATTATATTAATTGCAAGGGACTTCATATCACATATAATTTGGAGATGTGTAACATTCATGTGGTTCTTGTGCAACATTTTCATTCCCCAAGTCTACATTTTCAATCTACATCCATACATTTTCATCTTCATTCCATTCATTGTCATTCCCCAAGTCTACGTTTTCATTCCCCAAGTTTACATTTTCATTCTCCATCTCTACATTTTCATCTTCACTCCATACATTGTTATTCACAAAATTAATTTCCATATTATTTTCATATTCAACATCCTCTTCACTTGCAACTACATTTACGGGGTCACCTTGATTAATGTTTAACATACCTTCTCTCTTTCTTCGATGATTTTCCCTATCTTTTTCCCTATATGCTTGAATTTCTTCATCCGTCACCTTCATCTTCTTTTTATACTTTCGACGACCGCTGCTTCCCATCATGAGACCAAAAGTTGACAGAAAACACCTCAAATTTACTAACTTTTAAAAAATGGGCCCCAAATCACTTTTTTTAACTGCAGAACATCTGTAACCCATGAAAAATGTATGAAATTATGTGATTCTCTGGTCTGTGGGGGCAGGGAATATTTTGGTAAAAGTTACACCAATGCATAATCGGGTACCTGATATTTTTAGGTACTCGAAAATAAGGCGGGACCTAAATGAAATAATTGAAAGTTTATATATAAAAGGTGGTGGGAACTCTTTTCAATGTTATTATATAATTATTGTATTTGTCTACATATTATTATATTATTATATATTATGTATTATATTATATTATATAATTATTATATTATTATATATCATGTATTATATTATTGTATGCACCCTAACATGGTCGCCTCGACTATGGGCCCCCATTTATCAATTTATCAAATTCCTGAATCAATGCTTTGCAACATTTTTAATTCAAATGAATTTCCTTGATCAAATCATAATTAATTCAATTATTTTAATATTTCCTAAGGTTTGATCATTTCATCAATAAATCTTATTTAATTAAAAGAAAACAATTCTTTTTTATTAAATAAAATAATCTTATTTAATAAAAATTCTTTTTTAATTAAATAATCTTATCTTATTTAATTAAAATCTCTCTTAATTAAATAATATTATCTCATTTAATTAAAATATCCCTTTTAATTAAATTAAATAATCTTATTTAATTATAAGAAAATCCTTCTTTTAATTAAATAAAACCCCCGCTTAAATCCCTCTTTGTTGAAAAAGGAAATAAATTAAATAAAAATAAATAAAGTTCCTTTTTCTACACATCTTCCTAAGTGGTGGGCTTTTTGCCTCTTAAGCATAGCCTTTGATTTTGCCTCTTAATCACCATTTTTATGCTATTGTTATGCTGCAGGTTTGGAGAGCAATTTTGGAGGAGAATTTGGGCATTTGAGCTTGGATATTGCAACTTCTCTCTTCTTGTCTTCTTCTTTCATGCCCCATGGAAATCTATTTAGATTAATTTTGCAGTTGCATGTTAGATTAGATTCATGTTTCCTTTCATAGCTTAATCTTGCATTTGTATTTCCTTTCATAGAATAATCATGCATTGTTATCATATAGATTTATTTCCATTCTTGCATTGTTATCATATAGAATAGCTTTCAGTTTCATGCATACTTGATGATCATGGAGACTATCATTCTTTCTTTTCCTCTTTGAATCTCTCGTTTTATAGTGTATTTGCATGGGCATAAACTAGGTAAATCTGAGGGCCTCCATTACAAACCCTTGCACTCCATGAATAGAGAGCTATGAGTCACTATTCAAGATCTCATTCTTGAGCAATCTTGAATACAATGATTCAGAGAAGTGTGACACATTTTTAGCACGCATTTTTGGTGCCCACCATGGCGCATGATGCTCTTGATTTTCCTTCATTTTATTCATATTTTTAGATTTTATAATCTTTACATGGTTATTTTATTGAAGTTTTTCAAGCCTAACCCTTGTGCAGGATGAGTTGAAGACAAAACCTAGGGTTTTTTTGAAAGATTTGATCATATCTCCCAAACGGCTTTGAGTTTTGGTCTGAATTATTTTTTTTCAGGTTGGCATTGGGTCAAAGGTGTCTCAATATGAAAATCAGATTTTTTGGATCATTTTTCTGTGATTTATATTTTTGTTATGATTTTTCATGAAAATTCATTTTTAGTCATCAGTGAATGTTTTGGGATAATTTACATTTTTGGATAGCTCTTGGAATTATATAGGGGTATGTTCTCTGTCTTTTTTGTTTTGATGACAAATAATGGCTAAAAAAACTTATCTTTAAAAACTGATATATTTTGATAAATAGGGTCCCTAGGGCACAAATCAAAAAATATTGCTAAAAAATTTATATTTTTAGAAATATATTTATTTTTTTAACAGGGGTCTCTTTTCTACATTTAAGGTTTGGGATCTGAATTCATGGCATATAGGTCCAATCTTGTTGACTAGGTCAAAAATCAAAATTAAAAAAGGGCATTTAATATTAGCTTGCACTTATTTTTCACATGGTTCAATGCATGATGTGAGTTGTCATTTGGATTATTTGCTGGTTATTATTTTTCCTAACAATTTATTTTCAGATCTAACCCTAGGGTTTGCATAATTTGAATACACATTGCATATCTTGTTTGCTTGTCTTGCTTGTTGGAGAGTTTGTGGCTTGCTTTCGTGGAAAAGCTCAACAAAAGAAACAATAAGGTAAAATATACTAAGTGTGTTGCTTTGGAATTGAGGTATATTTTTTTTTTTGCATCTCTATAACATTTTGATTTTGGAAATAAAAATGAATCTCTCATGTGTTTAGCTTGAGTGTTTCTTTCTTTCATAGATCACATTTCCAATTTTTGCTCTAAAGGAATGAATCTAGATTTTATTTCTTGCATATATGTTTCACATAGTAAGTAGGCCCTATGAACACTATTTGTGGTGATCTTGAGAGAGTTGGATTCATTCGCTTGTCTTACATGTGAAGCTCTTCTAGACAATAGATCCCCTTGTAGGTAGGGAAGGATTTGTTATTATCTCACTTGGTTTGGTCTTCAACTTCTGATGGTACTTCCTCTCTTGAGATTGGTGGTCATTGTTGTTGATATATAAACCTTGGGTGAGGTGATTCATATTAGTGGGTCAATTAATCTTTCTTGTTATGTCTGGGTGAGGTGAAGAGACTAGAGGATTATGGTCTTTTCCCTTTTGGGAGAATCAAAAACTTGGAACCCTTGAATCTGAACCAAGTCCCCATGTGGTTCATATTGTGAGTCTTCCTTGTTAGAGAGTGTTAACCATAGTGGACATTCCCTTTATTGGGTAAACCATGTGGATGGAACCTCAAGCGGTAATAGTCATTTTCACCATGGTAGCAACAACCGCTATATAAATGTCCTTGTGGAAGAAATCTCCACGGGTGTGGTTTCTTGTTGGGTTGTCAGATCTCCTCAGCAACTCCTGATTGATTAAATTCTTGCATTGTGTCAAAACCTCAGTGCATCGGGATTGGATTTCACCCACTTGAGATTGCAAAAGTTGCAAAGTCAAACCATTACTAAGAACCATAATGCAACCAACTTTTTATTCTCTAGGACTATGTGCGTGATTGGAAAACATTTTGAGAACATACACAAGTGGAATTTTTAGGGAGTAGAAATTCCATGTCACTATTCTTGATCATGCACAAGGTTTCTTTTTCCCTTTCTCATTATTTGAAGAAAATTGTTTGTTTGAACTCCCTGATTACTATCTTGTGTGCCTGATTAATGATAAAAACCTATTAATTCATCTGAGTTCCCAAGTGATAAAAACTTTAATTGATCTCTCCAAAAAGTTCTATAACAAGTTGCTCAACATCCAAATGAACATAAATGGTATCAAGTTGCACAAAATGACTCTTGGTCTTCTTTATTCCACATCTCCCATGTCTTCCTAGTCTCCCATTTCCATCCTTTCTCTTCTTCCTTCACACTTCTTCCTCTTCTTCCTAAGATCTTCAAGTATTCTTGTTTCTTTTCCTCTTATTATCTAGTCTACCTTCTTCTATTCATCTCTTCTGTCACTCCCATTCTTGATTCCTCCTCTTCCAGAACCATGAATTTCAGTTATCTTGTTATGGAATCTCTCTTGAAAATATATGATCTCGAACTCATTGCTCAATTCAAAGAGTATTATTCCTCCAAAGATCGCATGGGTAATAAATTTATTACAAAAATAGAAAAAAATTGATTGAATCTGATGCCTTTTCTGGGATCATACACATGATCTTGTCATGACCTCCTTCCAAATGTCTTTCATCTTCAAAGTCTTCTCATCTTTCCTCATCATCCAAGACTTCTTCCTCCACTAGGTCTTCACTATCCTTTTCTCCACAATCTCGTTCTTCTTCTACTTCTCCCAAGAGTCTTACTTCTCCTCTCAAGACATACCATAATGAGAAACGTGATGACCCTTATGATAGATCTCCCATGAAGAGTGAAACACCCATCTTTGATGACTATGATGATGGACAATGTAGTGATACCTATGACACCTCTATTCCTAAGAATCCTCCTAATTGTGTGCTTGTTCTTACTGCTAATGGGTTGTCACATTGGATAGATTGTGATGGTGATCCATATGACTCTGATTTTGAAAGAGACTTTGATGATTTTTGTGAACAATACATGCATGATACATTTACTTTTATTGAGGAAGAGAAAGCTTTTTGCGCTGATTATAAACATAAATACTATAAGAATCTCTCCTCTAAGACCTCTCATGCTGAAAATAGAGATTACACTCTCAAGCAAGATCATGTTAATGATGAACCTTTTTTTTGTGATGATTCCCTTCCATCCTCTGCTTCCTCCAATACTCATACATCTCCTAAAGTCTCCAAGTTTTTCAAATATTTCACAAATCCTTCATCCAAAAAAGGTCCTAATGCTTTTCATGTGATTTCCTATAGTTGTCCTCAACGGCTACCTCTTAAAGAAACTCAATCTAACCTTCACTTGGTTGAAAATACTTTCAATAATGCTAAACCTAAAGAGCCTAAGTATTTATATGCTATAATTCCTACTTCAGCTAATCCTTCCCCATCTCTTCCCAAGTCTCCCATACAATTCCAACATGCTTCCTTGTCCTTAGAAGTGGCTCCATGTCAAGAGGACTCTAAAAATGATAAAGAAAATAACCTAAAGAAATATCAAGATCAAGAAACCTCCATGTCATCCAATCCTTTTCATGATGTCTCTTATCCATTTCATGGCTTTTTTTTTATCTTGCACTCCCTTTCTCATTCATTCCACCATGTCTTAAGTCTTCTACTAAGAAAGATAAAGTTACTACTTACACCATTGAGCTTATTGACAATAAAAATAACCTTAACCCACTTGCGCTTTCCAAAGATGATACTTCCATTAAGGTTATTAAAAATGGTGTTGTTACTTCCAATATTAAGCCTATTAAAAATTAAGAGGAACATTATGCGCTTATGCTATCCAAAGATCCTTGTCAAGATCAAAGTCTTCCATCTTCTTGCTCTACCACTCCATGTTTGCTTCCACTTTCTACTCTTCCTAGGTCTTTTCAAGCTTTGAAAAATCCTATCAAAGAAGGTGCTCCTATTCAAGATGTTCACGATCCTATTGAAAATCATAATTCTCACTCTAAATATGTCGATGTCCTTGGTTATCATATACATGTCGATGAACTTATTGATTATCCTTTTGCGTCTTCCATGTCCATCCTTGGACCTCCTCCACCAATACTAAGGGCTTCACATTTTGCTTGCATTTTGAGTCCTTATGTCCTTACATCCCTCCATCTCCTATCTTTCCTCAAGATCAACATAGATTCATGCCCTTGAATCCTTTTCATCCATCCACCCATCTAAACCAGTCATATTCTTTTTCTTCCTCCACAAGTCCCAAGTCTTTTGGAAGAAACTTGAATGTTAAATACAAGAAAAAGAAGCAATACAAGAATCCATCTAAATAAAAAAGATCACCATGTCTCCTCTAATCGACATGGGGGTATAAAGTCAAATGAGATATCTAATAAGAAAACTACAAGAAAAGTATGGGTTCCAAAATCCATCATTGAAGATATTCTCTCTAAATTATCAAAAAGAAATGAAAAGCCTATGACTATGTGCATTCCAAAGTTTCTCTTGAAAGAGAGTCTCATGTTGAGCAACAAGTGAAGTTGACATTCAAACTTCCAAAGGCTTCCACTTCATCTTCTTCCAAAAACATTCTTTCATTCCATGCACCTAAACCACAACCTCTGCTATCCATTCAACATATTCCTTCATGTATTCCTTCATTCACATTTCCTACATCCTCTCGCCACCCTTCAAGGTGTGTATTGATGTTGATCTTGCCTTCCTTTCCATCTACCCTTTCACAATCCTCCCATTCACTATCCTTCTACCTTATATCATTTTTCCTCATTTGTCTATTCCTCCTATCTTCCAACCTCACTCGCTTTGCATAAAACCTTATCCTCTATTTTTCTCTTTCATCTTCCTTTTCCTATCAGTATCTTTGACCATATAATTTTGAATCCTTGGCATATCATGGTTTATCCTTTCAGGGAGCATTATCTAAAAAACTTTCCTTCTTCCAAAAAAATTTAAAAAAATTAAAAAATTAAAAAAAAAAAGAGAAAAAAATTAAAGAAAAATAATTTTGTCCTATGGTGAAAACCACTCCCTTGTGGCGCCTTGGGTAGGTACCGCAATGAAATCCTAGAAATCAAGCATTGTGCATAGTTCTTCTACATCTTTCATCCATTCTGTATTCTCTCTTTGATCTTGACAATGTTGATCTATACACAAACATTTGGGCTATCTTATGAGCTATCTTACGATGATCTTTCTTTCATTCATTTCATGTTTATCCTTCATATCTATATTCTTCCATTCATTTTCACCTATCGCTATCCTTTTCCCCTTTGGTCTTGATCTAAAAAAAAAAAGAGTAAGACACGGTGCTATGAAGCCTCTTGACATATCTACGCCTTTGGAATGCATCCTTTACTACTCTTGTATTATACTTTTGTGACTTATCCTATGCTGGCCTTTCATTGCTTGTCCAAATGTGCTTTACATGATGTTTCTTTTTCCTTAGCTTGGGTACTCTTGAGGAGTTTGCCTTTGAGGATTTCTTCCCTTCATTCCCCTACATTCTCCTGTCTTCCATCTCTTCCACCAGCTTTCTAATCCCTCCTGTCCTCTACCTTGCTAAACATTGGGACTATACGATGTGATCTTGCTTGGGATTTTGATGCCCATTCTGTCTGGGGGCAATCTTTATACATAATTATTGATCCTGAAAAAATCCAAAAAAATGATATATTGTCAAAAATTTTAAAAATCAGAAAATTTTATGAAAAAATGATCATCTTAGTGAAAACCTAGCAATAGGCGCTTTGATGTATCTCCAAAAAAATTATATATTCCAAAAATATTAAAAATCAAAAAATTCAAAAAAAATGGAAAAAGTGCCTTGGTGAAAACCTGGAAATAGACGCCTTGGTAGCAAAAATTCAAAAAAATTATTAAAAGTCCTGAAAAAAAAGAAGAAAAAAATGAAAAAAATGAAAGAGAAAAAAAAATTATAATAAAATCTAAGTGGTGAAAACCTGGAAATGGGCGCTACTTGAGGCCTTTGCACCCTTGTTTCTTAGCGCGTGTCTGCGACACTTAGCCTTTCTCCATCATGTTTTGTCCTTGTTGACTTGGTCTAGAATTGGTCTTTGTCTTTGTCTTGGGGGCATAACTATGTTATCTTTGGTCTCTTGGATGCATTAGTCTTTAGGACATCACACCCAAACGGTATTTTTCAACACCACCCCAACTGTATTTTTTAATACCACCCTTGACATTGAGTGTTTTTCAACACTTATCGGTTTGGTCTTACCCAGTTTTGTCATGTGGTCTTACCTACTTGTGAGCATTTGACCCTTGTCCTCAGAACTCAGTATCAGTTAACACACTTAAATTTTTAAACACAACACTTAATGCTTGAGCTATGTCACGATCAATTCTTTGTGTGCTAACTGTTATTGATTTTTGTTGAGTGTCCTTGTCTAATAAGTCTCTCCGGGATGCATAGCTAGAGGACTTAGGGCATGGAACATATTTTTATTTTCTTCCTGCTTTATGCTTCATTGTTTTTGCACAACCGTTATGCTGATCAACTCGGCCTCTATGACTTGATGCGAGCATGGTTTTGCTACATTAAATTGGGTAGGCTAACATCATAGTCATCTTGACCTTTATGTCTTTGATGCTTATGTTAGAAGCTTTCCACATTCCAATCTGATGTAAATCAAATTCATATCTTCATAGTTGTGCTTGTGACTAGTGATGATTGTGTGATTTTCTGATGTCCGTTAATAATGTCGCAATGATGAAAATAAGTTCCTTAACATTCTCTAATGAATGATGAACACAAAGTCCTATGTTGCAATTTCTCTATTGCAAGTACACCTTTACATTTTCATGTAGCTTACATTGTTAGACCTCATGTTAGTTTGCATTTTAGGCTGCATTATGAGTTTGAGAGGGTTTCCTTCATCTTTCTTGTGGACTTTTAATCAACTGTGATCACGTTCTGATCTTCATTTCCTTATCTTCTTTTCTGATCTCAATCAAAATTTTCTATCTTAAATAGTTGATTAATTTTGGGGCATTCTCTTTCTTAAGAAAAATTCTCTTTCTTCTCTCCATTTCTTTCCACCTCTTCCAAACTTATATCTTCCATTCACTTTCACCCCACTTCTTTTCTTCTAATTCAACCTTGGGGCATAATATTTCATGCTTGATGCTCTACCTTGGTTCTTTGATCCTTATATCTTTCATTTTACATCAAGAACCTTATCTTTAGTTTGATTTGATAAAATTTATAAATTTGTTGTTTCTCCTCTATCTTATTTCAATTTTGATCACAAGGGGGCAGTACCTATCAAACTCAAATCCTTGATTCAGCTTTATAAATCCTATCAATTGCTTTGCTTGGGACAACCTTGCTTGAGATTCTTACCTCTGACATGTCAATTACTTATTTACAATGGTGTTGACCTTGTTTTTTTGCAATCAACTTATCTTTATTCTGATGTCAATTACTTATTTACAATGGTGTTGATGTCTATGTTGTTTTGTGATCCCAAATTGATCTCACACTTCAACTACATTCTTTGACTATATGTGTTCCTAGAATGATCGCACATTAGTCAAAGAGGGGCAAATATATGCACCCTAAAATGGTCACCTAGACTATGGGCCCCCATTTATCAATTTATCAATTTATCAAATTCCTGAATCAATGCTTTACAACATTTTCAATTCAAATCAATTTCCTTGATCAAATCATAATTAATTCAATTATTTCAATATTTCCTAAGGTTTGATCATTTCATCAATAAACCTTATTTAATTAAAAGAAAACAATTCTTTTTTATTAAATTAAATAATCTTATTTAATTAAAATTTCTTTTTAATTAAATAATCTTATCTTATTTAATTAAAATCTCTCTTAATTGAATAATATTATCTCATTTAATTAAAATATCCCTTTTAATTAAATTAAATAATCTTATTTAATTGAAAGAAAATCCATTTTTTAATTAAATACAACCCCCACTTAAATCCATCTTTGTTGAAAAAGGAAATAAATTAAATAAAAATAAATAAAGTTCCTTTTTCTACACATCTTCCTAAGTGGTGGGAATTTTGCCTCTTAATCATAGCCTTTGATTTTGCCTCTTAATCACCACTTTTATGCTATTGTTATGCTGCAGGTTTGGAGAGCAATTTTGGAGGAGAATTTGGGCATTTGAGCTTGGATATTGCAACTTCTCTCTTCTTGTCTTCTTCTTTCATGCCCCATGGCAATCCATATAGATTAATTTTGTACTTGCATGTTAGATTAGATTTATGTTTCCTTTCATAGATTAATCTTGCATTTGTATTTTCTTTCATAGAATAATCATGCATTGTTATCACATAGATTAATTTCCTTTCTTGCATTGTTATCATATAGAATAGCTTTCATTTCCATGCATACTTGATGATCATGGAGACTAGCATTCCTTCTTTTCCTCATTTAATCTCTCATTTTATGGTGTACTTGCATGGGCACAAACTAGGTCAATCTGAGGGCTTCCATTACGAACCCTTGCACTCCATGAATAGAGAGCTATGAGTCGTCATTCGAGATCTCACTCTTGAGAAATCTTGGATACAATGATTCATAGAAGTGTGACACATTTTTAGCACACAATTATTACATTATATTATTATTATATTAAATTATTAAATTATTATATTATATAATTATTATATTATATTATATTATTTATATGTGGTGTATTATGAGAGAGAAAGAGAGAGAGACATAGACCCCTTGGGACACACTTGAGCCTTCAAATGGGTTGAAAGGGGCCATGGGGTCTTCCTACTGGTCCTAGTATGCCTTATCACGTACTAAGACCCTCAAGAAGACCCCATGACCCCTTTCGACACATTTGAATGCTCAAGTGTGTCTTGAGGGGTCGCAGGACCCCTTCTGACACACTTGAGCATTCAAATGTGTCGAAAGGGGTCTTCCTAGG
>MU228071.1:301490-320283 GCA_018584345.1 Thuja plicata
TCAAGATTCTTTTTCAAATTTTTTTCTTCTGCTGAGTCCATGATCTCCTCAAGTGGTTAAACTTATTTGCTGAGCACCAAAGCTCTGATACCATCTGTTAGAAACACTGACAGGGGGGGGGGTGAATTAGTGTTTGTCTATTAATTACTTTTCAGCAACTTAAACATAAATCAAACATACATAGAATGAAGCTTAACATAAGAAATCATAACTCATGATATGATTATGGGGAAACATTAATCAGAGGAAAACCCCGGTGGGAATTAGTACCCACAAATATTGTACTAGGTATAATGAACATGTTAAAGTTCCATTGCCTTGTTAGAAGCAGTCTTTACAATTTGAGTACAATGACCTGGTTAAAGGTCTTACCCTGTTAGGAGTCTTTTACAAAACACTGTTAAAGGTATATGGCTCACTGTCTAGGCTCACTGCCCAATAGGACGAAGGCTACAACCTTCTGAAAGATGATATGCACTATATCAAAATGAATTGTTGTGATGACACTATTGTCTGATCAGTTTCGTGTATGCACGAATGCACTTACTCTCTTAAAGAGCTATATCATTTATTGACTTCATTATATTGTCCCTCTATGTCTTCCTCTTGCATATTAATCAATGCTTGTAACATAAATTTACATTACATACTTATATGTTTATATCTGAATAGGCGCGACCCAAAACAAAACACTAGTCGGCCCTAAAACAAAATATACAATGCTTCCGAACAAGTCGGCTCAAGCGTGTTTACTATAATTTTAATTACATCATTACAAACATAGAACCAAAGGTGCTTAGCCATTACATTAGAAAAAAATTCACGCTGATCAAAACAGTAGTCGGCTTCCATGCTCTGTCTTCTAGACTACTGGTCTATTGATCTGCATGTAACTTTGTTGTACTGTTGTTCTATACTATGCGTGTCTAGATGTGGCATGTACATGTTTCATACAACATATATCTGAACGCACATATGCTTACTTGATCTCTCACACGTGCGCTGATGTCTTGATCACTGAGTATCTCTGTCTGCCCTGTTTTCATACTTAGTCATTTTGTCTTTCATGATAGAAACTAAACATGACTTTGTTGCCATGATGACAACACAAAAATGAGTCATGCATCCTCAGGAACTCAAATTGCCAATAGTAACTGCTTAGAGTCCTGGACCCCCATTGCAAGCCACTTCCCCACTGTACACTTAGTTAACCTACCTAGGCTCAAGATCAACACAAGAAGATATACATAATTACAAAATGCATCCTGCTCATTCAGGAGCACATAGGTTCTCGAATAACCACAACAATAACCACAGTATCCTCATATAGCCAAAAATTACATCAAAACTAAATTAAGTTGGGTATAAGAAATCAGGACTATGACATCATCATATAAGCACAAACGACATTGCATAACACACCATGCAGAAAATATAATCCTGAAATCTCTGGATTTATGTCCTAGGGTCATCTAACCCAACAGATACCTGAAAACATGATAACATAGAAGAATATACAAATCATTTAATCACGCACTCAAAACACATCATTGTAGATTTAGGGTAATGACATGAACACACACACCATGAAGTAATAGAAATGATAAACACTCCCCCCGGCCTCTGTATACATCCGAGGTCATCTAATGCCCCCAAAAGTAACACATGTAAGAAACCAAGAACCATATAGATGCATAAAAACAAAACATCTAGAAAGACTGCAAAATGAACTTTTAAGCATACAATCATTCATGATAGCGCGAACATAAACTCCATTTAGATAGTCACTTAATCTAAAATAACTAAGGCAGTTTGCAATATCTTCATTTAATAACCACATCTAATAATTAAATAAACTAATCAAATATTCATTAATTATATCAAATTACTGTCTACCCCTAGAGTCTCCAGTTACCTTGTAACTACACAATTAAAGTCAATCTTGATTAACTTAAATTAAACAATTACGTCTTTACAAAAGTAATTAATTAATTATAACTGATAATCAATATATTAATTTAAAATTAATAATACCACTAGAAATATTAATCTAAATTAATAATTAATACATTAAGATATAATTAACCATTAATATATTTTAAATTAAAAACTATAAAGAAAAATGTGTTAATTAAGTTATATATACTAAACATGATTAATAACTAAATAGTCTGACAACCTTTATATTAAATATATACCATTTAAACTAATTTAAAAACTAATCAAATTTTTAAATGATATAACATAAAGTTTTATTAAAATAAATTAAAAACATTAATTAAGATCAAAATAAATAACAAAATAAATAAATAAATAAAACCAAATTGGGGTGGGGAAGCGGGCCCCCCGAAACCCCTACGACATAAAAGTCGACACCTCGGGGCCGCTGCGCAGCAGCTTGGCTATCCTTGGGGTGGTCGTGCTGCCTATGGCAGCGCGGGCCCCCCCTTGGGGAAGACTAGCCTTTCGCAGCTGGCCCACGTGCATGGGGAGTGGGGATGGGGTCCCACCCCCATCACGCCTTATTATATATATTTTTTTGTTTAATTTTTTTTTTAAGAGCAGAAAACCCTTTATTTTTATTTTTTTGTTTAATTAAATGTTTTTTTTTTTAAAACAAATTCCGTCAGATCTCATAAAGGCATTTTTTTTTTTAAGAAAATAATTCTGAAAACAGAAACCAAAAAAGGAAGGTTTATTACTTTCTTGTGTAATTTTTTTTTAACTTAATATTTTACACGAGTCTGTATAAAATACAAAGACCTTTTTTTTTTTTTTTAATTTTTTTTTTCCAAGGCAACAACAAGGAAACTAAATATTTTATTTTTCTCTATAGTTTTGACTATAGGCATGATTGATTTTTTTTTATTTCTACGAGTTATAGGAAGAATTTTTCGACGAAATTTGGACAGCATAACTGAGTTGTGCCAAGTTATAATAAATAATGGAAATAATAGATCTATGGGTTATCTAAATAACCAAAATCACAAAAACACTAATAAACACCTATAAGCCACAATGAAACACACGCATCTATTCAAACACCGAAAACCTCAGAATTGAAAAATTGAAACCATTTTAGGATCAGAAACCCTACCTCAAATCTAATGCAAGAAAACTCAAATTATACCTTTGAAGATTGCAAAACCCTGAAAACCTCCAAGCACAAATCAACCACAGATCTGAAAACACGAAGATCCAAGCGCATGAAAAACACAAATTCACACAATTCCTCAATCCAACAAGCAACCACAAGATTCCTCAATTTTCCCCAAGCTAAGCACACACACCAAGCCTCCAAAATCTCCAAAACCTGTTAATACACAATGAAACACCCAATTCCCTCCTAATGAGATTCAATTTCCCCTAATCAAGCAAACCCTCATGACAACACATTCAGTTAACTCCTAAAAGGACTCCTCTCCAAAAAATTGAATGAAAATAAAAATTAATAATTAAAAAATCTAATTACTTGCACAACTCAATTTTGACTCCTAAATTCAAGTTGAAATCTCTTGAGTTTGAAAATACTTTTTCAACCAAATTTTGCACATGTAATTAATAAAATATTAATTTAAATAACTTAAATATTTACATCACAATAATCCATTCAACTAAATATTTAATTATTTAACTAAGCATAAAAGCATATTTACTCTAATATTCAATTAATTATTCAATTAAATATTAATATTTAATAATTGCACTTTAATTAAACTTTCAATTAAACATAGGCATTTCATTTAATTTTCAATTAATTAAATACCCTATATTTAATAATTAATTGCAATAATATTCAATTAAATAAATAACATGATATAACACCCACATAATCACATCAAGCACCTAAAACCAAAAAAATGCAAAATCAAACATGATCAAGGAAAGGGATACATGAATTCCTATCAATTATACGAATTCGGTATGGATAGTCAAAATAGATACTTGTCCACTAACTTGGACAATTTGGTTTAGGATAGGATTTGGACCTGAAACTATCTCCCCTCTATTACCATTGAGATTAATGTGATAGGGCACGCTCACTCCTACCAAATCAGGGAAGACGTAGCACGGTACCTGCAAACCTGTCATCACAAGACGAACATACATGCATATATCATATGGCAGACAATGGTTGAGACTAGGTTATCATGTGGATCTCACTGAAGCAAGTAACTACAACTCTGTCCCATACCATACCAAGCACATCAAACAGTAACGCAAACATACAATGATCCATGTGCATATAATTATAAGGTCAGTATTGTCAGAAACCATAATTGAAATGAAATCCTAACGTATACATAAGCATCATTAAATAACCATAAATCATATATACACAAAAGATACAACATGATAATAATGGATCAATAGCATAGTGAAAATTAACACATGAATATCCTTAAAATCACTTGAAAGAGCTAACACATACATACTATGCTCTAAAATAGATCAGAAACTGACATAGACAGACAGACAAAGGGGTAGGTATTACATCCTCCTCTAAAACTAGGCTTACTCCTGGAAGCTGATAACTAATCTAGTAAAGAATCAAAAGGATTCACACCATAGTGCTACACCCCCTATTAATAAGGATCAAACAAGAAGATTCACCCACTTTATAAACACCAAAAGAATATACTGTCACAACAATCACTCATTTACATTCAAGAAGAACTAATGCAAATTAACTTAACTATCTTATTTTAAGATATGCATAACGAATCACAAAGAGTAATATAACTCAAATTTAAGCATAAACAAAACATCTACTTAATCATTTATTCATCGCCTAACATCTTTTAATTAAGTATATATCTTTAATGCTTTCAAAAACATCAAATACATACATACTAAAGCTTAATAGGGAAGAAACATATCCATATTCAAATCGAGAATAAATTTGAACATTTCATGCAACCTTACTTAATGCAACACACACGTGACATAAAAGTTACATAACGCATTTCATTTCACATACAAATACAGTGCCATCTCTATGATATACTCCCTTATACATACTATCAGGGGTCCATAAAGAACATGATAGCAACAATACTTATCACAACACATGGTCAAAACTGCAAACATTCAGAATAGCCACCATACAAGACTAAGGAAAAGCCCAAATGGGAGAACTTCCAAAGTTCAACATTAAATCAAAATGTATACAATTCCAACAATAAATCAAATGTGACCAATGCCACAATCTAAACAACGAAATTGATTTGGGTGACTAATCTAGTTATAAGAAAATTCAAAAGAAATTAATGTTGAACACATACAACACAACAAGATATCAATCAACCAAAATTAAATAGCAATATAAGAGAAACATTTCACTTAACAAGGTGACTAGGGTTAGCCACACTCAAGGGAGTAGTCACTTCATGATATCCAAGATATTTCATGTTAGATGCATTAGAGTATGCACACAATCACTCAAGACCGACAATATGATAAATTCTAACATCTTCTTTTATGCAACTTCATGCAATTATGAATTCTACTAAGGGTGCAATGGACATTTTACTTCGGGACTTAGGTCCTTTACCCAATTTGATCTATAATGATGAGTACAATTCTAAATCTATTAATGCACTCCTAATGAATGATACATATATAATTCTAAACAATGCACGATGTAATAAACAAACAAGAATTTACTTTATAATTTTCATATCAATCATATTCCATCAGAGCTGATTACAACACTCACACAATACACTTCATATAATTCAAACAAAATCTATTCAATACAACATGCAATTCTAATCATACATGATCGATAAAATCACACTCAAGAGGCTAAGAAATAGGTCACTCAGGAAACACACAAAAAAAAAAAAAGAGATCATAAACAATGACTCTCAAGACACGAGGAGACAAGTGCTAACATGCATGACTAACCATTCTAATGGGCACACAATTTCCCCAAAGCTTCCAGTTTAGAAACCTTGCTCTAATACCAAATGTAATGCCCCACCAGGGAACCCAGGAGAACTTCACCTAAACACGACACTAAGTTCACAGAATAATTTCTTTTCTTAAATGTTATAACCAATATTAATAATAACGTGGAAGCAACACAATAAAGCACATAACATACATGAAATACAACTCATACATAGATAACGCTTCTCGAGGGTTCCTTAACAAAGAATTACTTAAACAAACTAATCTACAATTACAATAATAAAGAACTGACACAAAGGTTACACAATCTGAAACCAATAACATACGTCTCATAATAAAGATTACATATACAACTGATACCATAAGGTATACTACCTAATCAACATCCATTGCACAAATTTCAGGGTATGTAATAATACATAATAACCAATACAATGCATCCTCCAAGGATGATAACCAATATAACCATATGGTGCAAATACAAAACTCAAGTAACTAAGCAAGTCTCCAAAAGACTATGAAGATGAAACTGTAACAAGGAACATCCAAGCATGAAGTAGATTCTATCGGAATCTCAATGGTAATAAGAATCACTACCACCCGACCACGTGGAACCAAAGGTCCACTCCCACCATGCTAAGGAGATAGTAACAGGCCAATCACATGGGGTATACAACAAGAATAAGAAACAAGGTGCACATGACCTCATACTCCAATTCAAAGGAAGATCCTAGAAGCAATCAAAACCATAACAAAGAATACTAAAAAAATACCAAAAGTAACTGACACACGTAGGATAACCTAAGCTGTATATGGGGAAGTGTCATCACATAAGTCCAACCTTGAAGGTAAACCTAGTAGTACCTCTTGACCCTGGCCTCCAAGTGACACTATGTGGCTCGGTGATCCATTCTTGAAGACAAGGATCCCAACTCCCATCCTATCGTGCGACAACACCCAAGGCATGGGTAGAGACTCATACATCTTATTAGTTTATTTTAAACCCCTTTAATGTATCATATTTTCACTTATTAAGTAACTTGCCAATGGGTTTACCTAGTAACTGTTAGAAACACTGAGAGGGGGGGGTGAATCAGTGTTTGTCTATTAATTAATTTTCAGCAACTTAAACATAAATCAAATATACATAGAGTGAAGCTTAACATAAGAACTAATAACAAATTATATGATTAAGGGGAAACCTTGATCAGAGGGAAACCCCAGTGGGAATTAGTACCCACAAATATTGTACTAGGTATAATGAACCTGTTAAAGTTCCTTTGCCTTGTTAGAAGCAGTCTTTACAATTTGAGTACAATGACCTGGTTAAAGGTCTAACCCAGTTAGGAGTTTTCTACAAAACCCTGTTAAAGGTATATGGCTCACTACCCAATAGGATGAAGGCTTCAACCTTCTAAAAGATGATATGCACTATATCAAAATGAAATGTTGTGATGACACTATTGTCTGATCAGTTTCGTGTATGTGTGAATTCTCTTACTCTCTTAAAGAGCTATATCATATACTAACTTCATTATACTATTCCTGTGTGTCTTCCTCTGATATAATAATCAATGCTTGTAACATAACTTTACATTACATAATTATATGTTTATATCCAAATAGGCATGACCCAAAACAACACACTAGTCGGCCCTAAAAAAATATATACAATGCTTCTGAACAAGTCGGCTAAAGTGTGTTTACTACAATTTTAATTACATCATTACAAACATAGAACCAAAGGTGCTTAGCCATTACGTTACAAAATAATTCATGTTAATCAAAATAGTAGTCGGCTTCCACGCTTTGTCTTCTGGACTACTGGTCTACTGATCTACCTATAACTTTTACATACTATTGTTCTGTACTATTCCTATCTAGATGTAGCATGTACATGTGTCATACAACATATATCTGAACACACATACACTGACTCAATCTCTTGCACGTGCGCTGATGTGCTGATCGCTGAATATCTTTGTCTGCCCTATTTTCATACTTACTCATTTTGTCTTTCATGAAATAAAATAAACATGACTTTGTTGCCATCATGAAAACACAAAAATGACTCATGCATCCTCAATAAGTAAACTTGCCAATAATCTCCCCCTTTGTCATTTATGGCAACAAAGGAATGTGGCCAAGTTACTTAAAATGACTTAACACAAAAAGTGACTGTATATCATAACATCTTATTGATATATACATAAAATTTTCTGCATATACACATTCTATATTACTCCCCCTTTGACATTAATGACAAAGGTGTACAAAAACTAGTAATTCTTCTACATACTTACTCCATGTAAACTTCAGGATACATAATTTGAAGAGATTGAATCTCTTTCTGCCAAAATACTTTCATAGCATCAACTGTCTGAAGATGCGCACACAGGGAATATGTTAGTTTCTCCATTTTTATTAGATCCATGCAAGGACCTTGATCATATGTCACCATGGTGTCATCAATCTATTTAATGTTCTCATTAAGGACTGCTAGAGATGGCGCAAGTGCATTTCTCAACTGGGTTTGTCTTATTCTTATCTTGCTGATTTCCAATTTTGCCTTCTCAATTTTATCCAACTCTCCTTGATCGACATTATTGCATATTTTCATGTCTTGCATGGATGATTCAACTGATTTTCTGATGCTATCCACCGTTAATTATTCCTCTGTTACCTTTTTGGTGTGCTCAGAGGTGAACTTCACTCTTTCCATGTAGTTGGCTATAACTTTCTTGCCTTTAGCTGCCAACTCTTTCAGTATGGATTGCCCAATTTTTAAGGAGTTCAAGTCTAAGGTAAAGTTCTTTACCAAATCATTTATTCTCTCCTTCTTGTATTCATCTTCTGCAATCTTAGTAGTAGAGTCTACTAAGCTTATAAAGTATGATTTGAAGTTTGAAAAAATGTTTGTCCACATCTTCAACTGATTGGACTTTAACTACTTTCTGATCAGCAAGCACTAAGTCATTCAATATGTTTACTATTTCTAAAAAGTGAGGATTCCTCATTACTTTTTTCTCTTTTTCCTTTTCCATAGCAAGAACACTGATCTTAATTAGGTCTTCTTCTCCTCATGCATCCAAACTTGCTGAATTAGGAGTTAACCTTGACAACAATGAGGTGGATGGTTGAGTGGATGGTTGAATGGTATCCATGCATTCAACCTTTACTAGTATCTCTATTATTGGTGTCTTATCACCTTGAGTATCATCTTGAGTATCTTTTTCTTCATTAGTGTCAATCGGATCAATGATGGGAACTTCATCCTATTGTGTAGATGTATCATCGGTGCACATTTCTTTGGTGCTTACAAATGCCTTATCAACTTTGTCCATATCATTTTTAGATGTTGTCATGGATATCTTTACATTGTAAAGTATTATAGTGTCTTCTGAGTCTTTATCTGTATCAGAATTTATTGTCACTGTGGGCACTGAAACCTGTGGACCTATCATAGGCGCTATCTGAATCACTGGTTTTGTAACCTGTTTAGGAGAAGCTGGAGTATCTTTTGCTGTAGGCACCATTGGTGGATACATGTGTCTATCCATAAATACTTGTGCAAATTCCTTTTCAATCTCCTTACCTATCTGCTCATATTCTTTGTTCATAATTTGTAGGGTCCTTGTCTTAGTTCAGAGATAAGGCTTCACTAGATCTAATAATATAGCCTTCTCATCATGCGAGCACCCAGGGAGAAAAGTATCCAATGTTTCTTCTCTAATCTTCATGTCTTCCTCTATTGCATGTCTTTTCATTATCTCCAATAAGTTCCATAACTGATCTGGTATCACTGTCTTGAGTTCAAGATCTGTCTTCTTAAACTTGATCATATGAGATATGATCATAGAATGTATCTCAGTCTTGTCAATTTCTTGATATTTGTCATAGACTTTAGAAAGTGTATCTAATTTCCCTTCATTTACAATCTGGTTCCTCTAAACATTTAGACTAGGTCTAAATCCTACCTTAGGAGGAGCTTGAGTATTCTTTACTTTTCTCTGAGTGTTCCTTGGGGATGGGTGATTTGTGGGCACCTATTTTCTTCCTCTAGTCTTCTTGCTTGGTGTAGACAATGGGGATGAGTCTAAATCAATGGTGGTAGAGGGCGTAGAGGTGCTCTCTACTTTCTTTTTCTTCTATATTTTTTTAGCTTTCTCAAGTTCTTTTTCTATCCTTGACATCTCTTGCTTTGTCAAGATATTCTTGAGTAACTCCATGAACTTTCAGTATGTTAGATGTAATTCTGGATGCTTTCCTTTTACTATCAACATTGTGTAAGATAGTATCCACTTCATTAGTCTTCTCTCTATAGGTGCCCCACCTAGGCTCATTAGGATCTTTGGGCAGAGATAATAGACCTTGTGCATATCCTTCTAACACATGTTCTTCCACTTCATAACCAAGAGGATGAATCCATTTGGTTCTAGGTTCAAATGCCTCCATGCATGTGCAATCTGTTTCTAGCATGAAACATATGGTATCCTTATATTTGTCAACCATCTTCTCAGATAGTCTGAACCTATTCTGCATTTTGATCCTGAATGTCTTTATATCCATATCCATGGCATCCCTTGCACTGCTCTCTAAAGTGACCTTAAGAGAAATCTGAGACATTGTCAGTTTTCTCTTGTCTAGGTAAACATTTGCAACCTTTCCAACTATATGGAAATACAAGTAAATGATCAGAGATCCAAACCTAAATGTCTTGCTTCTGTCATGATTAATGATTCAAATGTTGTCAATCAATTGACCATGCAAGATCTCACATAGGTTGTATTGAGTGTTGTCTTTCACCATTCTGATAGTTTCTAGGACTATTGCTGTAGGAGACACTATTCAACCTACTTGATTGCTAAAACTTATACCCAAGTATCATTGTTAAGATTTTTATGTCATCTTCTTTGATAGGGTCAACTGTCATTCCGTGCTTGTCACTTCTAGATAGGCAAACTTGCTCAATTTGTTTCTTGACATCCTTACCAGTAGGAAAAACTAGTTCAGTCTTGGGAAGTCCATTTAATTCATGGATTAGGTCTATAGTGATATGCACAGGGACCTCACCAATCCAATAAAGATCATCATGTATTTTTCTTAACAAAAATTTCACCCACTCTGGCTCATCAAACTCACGCGCATTCGAGTATTCAAAAATAGGGTTATCTATCAAGTACACGAACTCATCCTTGAATGTGTAATCAGGTTTCATCATTGATTCCATATGAGTGGCTATGTTGACATCTCCTACTGTTTCCTTCTTACAGTAAATATACGCACAGATATCTTCCATGTGAGAAACACCTAGCGGGGTTTTGGAGAAATCCCCTTCCACATCATCTAGTATGGATTTGAATGGATGCCTCTTGAATACAAATATCTTCCTCTCTCATATATTAAACACAACTGGGGTTGCCATACTTACTTGGAACATGCTTAAGTAGGGTTTCATGAAATTCCAAAATGGCACGACTACTAGGGTTCAGTTCCAAACTTCATTTCTGTTTGCTTAGTTGCCAAATCTGTTATGCTTCCATGCCTTTATGTCTAGTGCTCCAATTCTCTCCAAATTTTGTTCTCTTGAATGCAAGTGTGAAGAAGATCGAACACTTACTTTCTTTTATGCAATCTACCGCATTTAATGTTTGCAACCATATCCAAATTACTCAAAGATTTTGAAACTTAGATCCTGATGCATTTTAGATAGTGCGTGAATGCACATAGAAATATTATGTTCTTGTAACCATGATTTGATAGGCGCATACTCAGAGGTGAGTATACCAACCACGTAGGGGTCCTGAGATAGAATAGCTCCCCCTAAGACCAAGAAGGTCTATTCAAGTAGAAGTAGAGGGTGTGTCCACTGTGGATGCATCAACTACTTTGCAAACACCATTGTCCTTGTTTACTTCAACCCAAATTTTTCTTGAATCTTCATTTGCTTGAACAAACTTAACTTCTCCTTTCTCTTCAAATAGTGATTTCTCAGGATCCTCTTGCTTTTGAGTTTTGGATCTACAAAACCTTGAGATGTGTCCAGCCTTTCCACATGTGTGAAAAATGATAGGAGGTCTGATGCTCTTGTTCATCATGCTACATTTCTTTGTTGTGTGTCCATTGTAGTTACATATCTAACATGTAGTGTTTTGCAGATTCCTTTGAGGTTGATTTCTCTTATTGTTTTGATTCATTCTTCTTTGATTTTGCTGTGACTGATTTCTTTGATTTGTTCTGAAATGTATAGCCCTATGACCAAATTTGTTACAAGAGAAATAATAACCATTAAAAGGTCTTACTTCTTTGCAATCTCTTGCCAAATGACCATGTTTGTTACATGCATAACAAGTTCTATTAATTTTCTTGATTTCCTCTTTAGGAGGATCTATTTTAATCTCTTCAATATTTGCTTCTTTCTTTGCTTCTGAAGATGCTTCATGAGGTTTCTTTCTTTCTTTCAATGAATTGACTTCAATTTGTGCTACACTAAATCCAAGACCAGTAGTGTCACCTTTTTTCTTTTGTGCATTGAGCTGAGATTGAAGTGAATCATAACTTGTGTGAATATCAATCTTATCCTTTGCTTCTGTTAATTTAGATTCCAACTTCTTCTTTATATTTTCCAATTCCAAAACTTTCATATTTGCTTTTAAAAGTTCATCATCTAGTTGTTTTCTTTCTTTGATCTTTTCTTCAATAGAAATTTGGCTGTCTGTGAGCTATTCATCTACATTCTCAACTTTATCTTTCAGAGACATATTCTCTTCATTGAGCTTTTTGATCATTTTCCCTAAGTCACTTGTAGAACACTCTTTCAAATCTTTTCTTAGTTTCTTGGTAACCATTTGTGAGCCATCAAATTTCAGTCTAAGTTCTTCCTTTTCTTTTTCAGATCTATCAAGATCTTCAAGAGATTCTTCAAGATTCTTTTTCAAATCTTTTTCTTCTGCTGAGTCCATGATCTCCTCAAGTGGTTAAAATTATTTGCTAAGGACCAGAGCTCTGATACCAATTGTTAGAAACACTAAGAGGGGGGGTGAATCAATGTTTGTTTATTAATTACTTTTTAGCAACTTAAACATAAATCAAACATAAATAGAATGAAGCTTAACATAAGAAATCATAACACATGATATGATTACAGGGAAACCTTGATCAAAGGAAAACCCTAGTGGGAATTAGTACCCACAAATATTGTACTAGGTATAATGAACCTGTTAAAGTTCCTTTGCCCTGTTAGAAGCAGTCTTTACAATTTGAGTACAATTACCTGGTTAAAGGTCTGGCCCTTTTAAGAGTCTTTTACAAAACCATGTTAAAGATATATGGCTCACTGCCTAGGGTCACTTCCCAATAGGATGAAGGCTACAACCTTCTGAAAGATGATATGCACTATATAAAAATGAACTGTTGTGATGACACTGTTGTCTGATCAGTTCCGTGTATGCGCGAATGCTCTTACTCTCTTAAATATCTATATCATATACTGACTTCATTATACTATCCCTTTGTGTCTTCCTCTTACATAATAATCAATGCTTGTAACATAACTTTACATTACATACTTATATGTTTATATCCGAATAGGCGCGACCCAAAATAAAACACTAGTCGGCCCTAAAAAAAATTATACAATGCTTCCAAACAAGTCGGCTCAAGCATTTTTACTTCAATTTTAATTACATCATTACAAACATAGAACCAAAGGTGCTTAGCCATTAAATTACAAAATAATTTACGCTGATCAAAATAGTAGTCGGCTTCCATGCTCTGTCTTTTGGACTGCTGGTCTACTGATCTGCCTGTAACTTTGCCGTACTGTTGTTCCATACTATGTGTGTCTGGATGTAGCATGTACATGTGTCATACAACATATATCTGAATGCGCATATGCTGACTCGATCTCTCACATGTGCACTGATGTGCTAATTGCTAAGTATCTTTGTTTTCCCTATTTTCATACTTAGTCATTCTGTCTTTCATGATAGAAACTAAACATGACTTTCTTTTCATGATGACAACACAAAAATTAGTCATGCATCCTAAGGAAGTCAACTTGCCAACAGTAACCACTTAGAGTCCTGGACCCCCATTGCAAGCCACTTTCCCACTATACACTTAGTTAACCTACCTAGGCTCAAGAACAACACAAGAAGATATACATAATTACAAAATGAATCCTGCTCATTCAGGAGCACATAGGTTCTCAAATAACCACAATAATAACCACAGTATCCTCATATAGCCAAACATTACATCAAAACTAAATTAGGTTGGGTATAGGAAATTAGGACTATAACATGATCATATAAACATAAACGACATTGCATAACACACCATGCAGAAAATATAATCCTAAAACCTCTAGATTTAAGTCCTAGGGTCATCTAACCCAACAGATACCCGAAAACATGATAACATAGAAGAATATACAAATCATTTAATCACGCACTCAAAATGCATCATTGTCGATTTAGGGTAATGACATGAACACACACGCCATGAAGTAACATAAATGATAAGCACTCCGCCCGGCCTCTGTATACATCCTAGGTCATCTATTGCCCCCAAAAGTAACACATGTAAGCAGCCAATAACCATACAGATGCATAAAAACAAAACGTCTAGAAAGACTGCAAAATGAACTTTTAAGCATACAATCATTCATGGATAGCGCGAACATAAGCTCCATTTAGACAACCACTTAATCTAAAATAACTAAGGTAGTTTGCATTATCTTCATTTAAGAACCACATCTAGTAATTAAATAAACTAATCAAAATATTCATTAATTATATCGAATTACTGTCTACCCCTAGAGTCTCCAGTTACCTCGTAACTACACAATTAAAGCCAATCTTGATTAAATTAAATTAAACAATTACGTCTTTACTAAAGTAATTAATTAAACATATTAATTAATTAATTAATTATAACTAATAATCAATATATTAATTTAAAATTAATAATACCACTAGAAATATTAATCTAAATTAATAATTAATACATTAAGATATAATTAACCATTAATATATTTTAAATTAAAAACTATAAATAAAAATGTGTTAATTAAGTTATATATACTAAACATGATTAATAACTAAATAGTCTGACAACCTTTATATTTAATACATACCATTTAAACTAATTTAAAAACTAATCAAATTTTTAAATGATATAACATAAAGTTTTATTTAAATAAATTAAAAACATTAACTAAGGAAAAATAAATAAAACCAAATTGGGGTGGGGAAGCGGGCCCCCCAAACCCCTACAACATAAAAGCCAACACCTCAGGGTGGGGAAGCGGGCCCGCATGCATGAGGACTGGGGATGGGGTCCCACCGCCATCACGCCTTATTATCTATTTTGTTTTGTTTAAATTTTTTTTGAAGAGCACAAAACCCTTTATTTTATTTTTTTTGTTTAATTAAATGTTTTTTTTTTAAAACAAATTCCGTCAGATCTCATAAAGGCATTTTTTTTTTAAGAAAATAATTCCGAAAACGGAAACCAAGAAAGGAAGGTTTATTACTTTCCTATGTAATTTTTTTTTAAACTTAATATTTTACACCAGTCTGTATAAAATATAGAGACCTTTTTCTTTTTTTTTTGATTTAATTTTTTTTTCCAAGGCAACAATAAGGAAACTAAATATTTTATTTTTCTCTATAGTTTTGACTATAGGCATGATTGATTTTTTTGATTTCTAGGAGTTATAGGAAGAATTTTCTGACAAAATTTGGACAACATAACTGAGTTGTGCCAAGTTATAATAAATAATGGAAATAATAGATCTATGGGTTTTCTAAATACCCAAAATCACAGAAACACTAATAAACACCTATAAGCCACAATGAAACACACGCATCTATTCAAACACTGAAAACCTAAGAATTGAAAAATTCAAACCCTTTTAGGGATCACAAACCCTACCTCAAATCCAATGCAAGAAAACTCAGATTATGCCTTTGAAGATTGCAGAACCCTGAAAACCTCCAAGCACAAATCAACCACAGATCTGAAACCACAAAGATCAAAGCGCATGCAAAACATGAATTCACACAATTTCTCAATCCAACAAGCAACCACAAGATTCCTCAATTTCCCACAAGCCAAGCACACACACACCAAGCCTCCAAAATCTCCAAAACCTATTAATACACAATGAAACCCCCAATTCCCTCCTAATGACATTCAATTTCCCCTAATCAAGCAAACCCTCATGACAACACATTCAGTTAACTCCTAAAAGGACTCCTCTCCAAAAAATTGAAAGAAAATAACAATTAATAATTAAAAAATCTAATTACTTGCACAACTCAATTTTGACTCCTAAATTCAAGTTGAGATCTCTTGAGTTTGGAAATACTTTTTCAACCAAATCTTGCACATGTAATTAATAAAATATTAATTTAAATAACTTAAATATTTACATCACAATAATCCATGCAACTAAATATTTAATTATTTAAATAAGCATAAAAGCATATTTACTCTAATATTCAATTAAATATTAATATTCAATAATTGCACTTTAATTAAAATTTCAATTAAACATAGGCATTTGATTTAATTTTCAATTAATTAAATACCCTATATTTAATAATTAATTGCAATAATATTCAATTAAATAAATAACATGATATAACACCCACATAATTACATCAAGCACCTAAAACCGAAAATATGCAAAATCAAACATGATCAAGGAAAGGGATACACAAATTCCTATCAACTATATGAATTCGGTCAGGGTAGTCAAAATAGATACTTGTCCACTAACTTGGACAATTTGGTTTAGGATAGGATTTGGACCTAAAACTATCTCCCCTCTCTTACCATTGAGATTAATGTGATAGGGCATGATCACTCCTGCCAATTCAGGGAAGATGTAGCCCGGTACCTGCAAACCTGTCATCACAAGACGAACATACATGCATATATCATCAGGCAGATAATGGTTGAGACTAGGTTATCGTGTGGATCTCACCGAAGCAAGTAAGTACAACTCTATCTTATACCATACCAAGCACATCAAGTAGTAATGCAAACATACAATGATCCATGTGCATATAATTCTAAGGTCAGTATTGTTAGAAACCATAACCATAATGAAATCCTAACATATACATAAGCATCATTAAATAGCCATAAATCATATATACACAAAAGATACAACATGATAATAATGGATCAATAGCATACTAAAATGTAACGCATGAATATCCTTAAAATCACCTGAAAGAGATAACACATACATACTATGGTCTAAAAGAGATCAAAAACTAACACAGGCAGACAGACAAAGGGGTAGGTATTATATAATAAGTGTGAAGTTGGAATAGAGCTCTGCAATTCTGGTTTTCTAAGAATCCTTAGCATTTGATTGAAATGATGCCATTGTATGGATTGAAAGCTTCGAGCTGATGATTGTTTCGTATTCTTAAGACAGTTTGTAACATTGTTCATTCAGTAAGTTAGTTCTTCTGAGGTAGTTTAAGGTCTAATTCAAATTGTTTTGTGTTTAGGGGACTCACTAGTCCTGTCCTGACCAGTCACTCAAGTCACGGCTCCCCCACGAAATCTAACCATGGGAAACACCTAAGGGTAGATGGATATGTTAGGGGAGTTAGTAGTGTAAATATGTGTAGATTTAGGAGTCAAGGAAATTTGATTTTCTATTTTTAGATCCAAGCCCTAGGAGAGCATGCACTGTCCGGTTAGTGGTTTGGAGGTGAAATAGTGAGTATTCACATGCAGGGTAGTGAAGTAATGTACAGTCAAAGTACATTTCCAATTAGGGTTTAGTGTTAAATTAACATCCTTAGATGGTCGAGTTCATACCAATCATGGAGACCAAGTTTTAAACAAGTTTTTCATAGTGGTGGAGACTGTCCTATAAATTAGGCCTATTAGCCCTATTGACCCTAGTTTGTAGGAATCCTATGTATGAAGGACTTTTGAAGCTAAAACCTATAAAATCCTTTATAAAATGGAAAAGGGTATGTAGTTATGGTCTTATATTTACAAGTTCTTTGGAAATTTTTTTAAAGAACTGAGAAAAACACACTGACAAGGGCTACAATGAAGTATGTTCAATTAGGCCTCATGAAGACAAAAAATTAGAATCGATTGAAAATGGGTATGAGATCCCTCAAGATGGATTCAAATGTGATCAAATGAAATTTCTACAAGGTCATGGACACCCATGCAAGGGATTTATGAGTGTTAGAGTGGAAATTGGCACTTAGACACTTCTAAGTGTAAGTAGGAGAAGTGAAGAAGTGAAGTAACTACTAGGATTTAGTCTTTCAAAGGTGAAGCACAAAGTGGAGAATCTTAGGGAAGAGTAGGATTAGGACTTAGTTAATGATCTAAGTCTAATAAGGACCTAGAGGAGATTAGGATCCTTGAAGAAGATAAAGAAGATCTTCTTAGGAGATTGTGCAAGCAAGCCATTTGGAACACTCACATGATATTGGTATCAGAGCTTGATTAAAGATCAGGCTTGTGGTGGATGTTTAAGCCTACTAAATCAGTGGGAGAGAATACACCTAGAAGTTCAAAGAAAGGTAAAACCGTGGTGACTAATGCTGAGTTAGCCAAAAAGGTAGAAGATCAAGAAGAAGACAACAAGTTGTTAGGAGAAAGATTGTCTCCAATGGAGCAACTCTTGGGAGAAGTCCAATACAAAGTTGAGAAGAATAAAGATAAGATAGATTAGAAAGAAGAAGAAGAAGAAGCAAGGGAGAAAGGAGTGGATCTAGAAGAGGAAGCTCCAACCCCTAACCCTGTTAGTGACCAAGAACCCTTCTTAAAGGCATTGAAGGCTTTAAGTGGTAAAGCTTTGGAGGGTGTGCCACTATTTAGT
>MU228071.1:325170-341733 GCA_018584345.1 Thuja plicata
GCGAAGAATCCAACTTTCCATGCTAGAACGAAGCACATTGATGTGCAGTTTCACTTTGTGAGAGATATGGTGGAAGATGGAAAGGTAAATTTGGAGAAGGTAGATACTATGAAGAATGTTGCAGATGAATTAACAAAACCAGTAGGCACTGCGAAGTTTAGATGGTGTTCGGAGTCTATGGGCCTTTTGGCCTATAGTGGTTAGTTCCTGTTATGTTCCTATGCTCTAACAAGGTGTTCGACAAGTGGGAGAATGTTAGGAATAAGGTGTCTCAACCTTAGATAATTCCTATTCTTATTATTTGTTTTGTAAAATGTATTTTCTTGCAAATAATGTAATTAAGTGTGAGTGTACATGTCTAGTTGGCATGTTAATGTGTCACTCCACTTGATGTGTTGGCATCTTGAATGGTGTGTAAGGAGATCATGGCTGAAATGGTTATGACAGATTCCTATGACACGTAAGAGCTATTTCTAGGAGATTTCAATGACAGGTGAAGACATGCAAGACATGTGGCAGCTAATAAAGTTGAGTACTTTACACTCTTCCATAATCATGGGGTTCCTATTTTCTCAGAGAATGGTAAAACCCTAATGCGGCTATCTTTGGAAGTTGCCCTAAAAAGGAAAGCACATGATATAAGCATTTTTAGGGTTACAGAAAAGGATACAAAAAAGAGTGTATTATTGGTATAATCTGGTGCTACTGGATTTGTCTGTGTGTGTCGATTGTCTCCTAAAAGAACTTGCATTGCAAGTGTGTTGTAACCATTGTGTTGAAGATAATACATTGTGCAGGTTTTAGACTGCTGGGGTTTTTTACTGAAAGGTTTTCCCCAGGGTAAATCATTGTGTCATTCTCTATATTCTGTATGCATGGTATGTGGCTGCAATATCACTGTTAAAGTAGTTAACGAATCTGAAATTGTAAGGATTTACAAGAATTTGCACAATACTTTCCTATAGAGATTAGTGTAGGAAGTTGTTTCCGCACCTGAGTTTCCTTACATCAACTCTCACATGGTGGAAGTTTGTTCAAATTGAAAGAGATAAAGAAGGAAAGAGTCCAATAGCCACATGGAAGGGCATGGTGACTAAGATGAAGCAGACCTATTTTCCTAATGATTATGAAGTGCAGCTACATAGGCGGAGACATAATCTCAGACAAAAAGACTTGGATGTCCAAGACTACACCGAAGAGTTCCAAAAGTTGTGCTTAAGGTCACAAGTGGTTGAAGATGAAAGAATCAAGCTAGCTAGGTATTTGAATGGACTCAAATGGTCTATTCAAGAAGACTTGAGTATTGTGAACTTTAAAACCATCCGCCAATGTTGTCAAATGGCCTTGAAGATAGAGGAGAAAGACAAAAGGAAGTAAGAACAAAGTTCTAAAGGAAGAGGTAGGGGAAGAGATAGTAGAGGACAAAGAGGTGGCTATGGTGGGAGGAGTTCAGAATTAAGGAGACAAGGAGAAGTCAAATACAATGAGAAACAAGAAGAAATTTCTAGCAGAGGTGGTAGAGGAAGGAACTCAAATTTTAGAGGTAGAAGTGGTGGACAAGGAAGAGGCAATTACTTTGCCAACATGAAATGTTATCATTGCAACCAAATGGGACACCCTGCCTATAGGTGTCCAGAGAAGGGTAGTACTTCTCAAGGAGGCAACAAGAGAACTAATCTAGTCCAAGAAGACACAAATGCAGCTGACAAACACCTTGAAGTGCCATTAAATTCAGAGGAAGGTGGGAACCTCATTATGAGGAGAACATTGATCAAGGAACCAATCAAGGAGGAGCCGAGCCAAAGGAGGTCTTTTTTTAGAATCAAGTGTAAGGTGATGGGTAAAGTATGTAGAGTCATCATTAACTCAGGGTCTACTGATAATATTATATTAGAAGAGTTAGTCAGCAAACTAAACATGACAAGGATACCTCACACTCATCCTTACAAGGTAACATGGCTCAATAAGGGACGTGTCTTAGTGAATGAACAAGCATGCATGGATTTCTCTATAGGGAGATATAAGGAAAAGGTACTATGTGATGTACTTCCCATGGATGCATGTCACTTGCTCCTAGGCAGGCCATGGCAATTTGACCGCCAAGCTACCCATGATGGAGTGAAGAACTCCTATACTTTCAAGAAGGATAACATGACTTTCAAAATCCAATCATTGTTAGAAGATATCGAGGTGAAGACAGCATGTCCTAATGTACTAATGGTGAGTGAGAAAGAGTTCTTGGAAGCCATAGAGGAAGGAGAAGGAGTTGGATTTGCACTAATGTTGAAGCCCAAGGAAGTGGAAGACAAACAGTGAAGAGGACAGAGCTGCCACAAGAGATACAAGAAATTTTGCAGAAGTATGAAGGTATTGTAAGTGATTGACAACCATCAACCTTACCCTCTATAAGACCCATAATCCATAAGATTGACCTTATTCCTGGAGCTACCCTACCCAATAAGGCAGCCTACAAGATGACCCTTCAACAGAATGAGGAAATAGCAAGACAAATACAAGAGTTACTAGAACAAGGTCTTATAAGGAAGCGTATTAGTCCTTGTGTTGTACCCACAGTCCTAGCCCCTAAGAAAGGAGGTACTTGGAGATTATGTACTGATTCTAGAGCCATTAACAGGATCACTATCAGATATAGGTTCCCTATCCCTAGGATAGAAGACTTGATGGATTGTCTAGGAGGTGAAAGGTACTTCACAAAGATAGATTTAAAAAGTGGATATCATCAGACAAGGGTGAATGAAGGAGATGAATGGAAGACAGCCTTCAAGACTACTGAAGGGCTGTATGAATGGCTAGTCATGCCATTCAGCCTATCAAATGCTCCATAAAATTTTAATAGGTTGATGAATGAAGTACTCAAGGACCACATTGGCAATTTTGTAGTGGTATACTTGGATGATATACTCATCTTTAGTAAGACAAGAGAGGAACACCTCAAGCATGTGGAATTAGTAATCAAGAAGCTCCATGAAGAGAAGTTGATGATTAACTTGGAGAATTGTGAGTTCATCAAAATAGAGCTAGTGTACCTAGGATTTGTCCTATCTCATGGTAATCTAAAAATGGACAAGATTAAAGTGGAAGCCATCATGAATTGGCCTACTCCAAGGACAACAACTAAGGTAAGAAGTTTTCATGGCCTTGCTTAGTATTATAGGAAGTTCATAAGGCAATTTAGTGCTATGTGTGCTCCTATGTTGGACACAATCAAAGGAGGAATGAAGACCAAGTTCATATGGAATGAAAAATCCACTAAGAGCTTTGAGTTATTGAAAGAAAAGATTGCTACCCAACCTATCCTAGTCTTGCCAAGCTTTGAGAAGCTTTTCACCATTGAGTGTGATGCAAGTAACATAGCTATTGGAGCTTTCTTAGGCCAAGAGGGTAGACCAATAGCATTTTGTTTAGAGAAGTTGAGTGAAGAAAAGAAGAAGTATTCTTCTTATGATCTTGAGTTGTATGCAATAGTTCAAGCTTTGAGAAAGTGGAGGAACTATTTTCTGCCCAAGGAGTTCATTGTCTATTCAGATAGTCAAGCTTTAAGTTTTTTGAATTCTCAAGAGAAGTTGAGCCACAAGCACCGAAAATGTGTGGAATGTCTACAAGCTTACACCTTTAACATAAAACACAAAAAGGGTATCCTCAATAAAGTTGCAGATGCATTATCTAGAAGAGCTCTCACTATCCAAGAGATTCAGTTAAAGAGGATGGGAACATATCACTTAAAGGATCTATATGCTGAAGATGAGGATTTTGCAGACATTTACAAGGTATGTGCTGAATACAAGAGCCATTTTCATAGTGAGTATGCTGAATACACTTTGCAAAGTAACCTTTTTTTAAAGGGAAATCAGTAATGTGTCCCTAGAGGCTATATTAGGGAGAATATGATACAAGAAAAGCACAATGGTGCATTGAGTGGTCGCTTTGGGATCACTAAGACCCAAGAACTTGTTCAAAGGTTCTACTATTGGCTGAGAATGAACCTTGATATTAAGAGGCATGTGGAGAATTGCATTGTATGTCAAAGAGCTAAGGGTACTCCTTCAAATGCTGGTCTTTATCAACCACTACCTATTCTCACTAGGCCTTGGGATTGCCTGAGCATGGATTTTGTAGTTGGGTTACCCAAAACAAGACAAGGCATGTATAGTGTTTATGTAGTTGGCGATAGGTTTAGTAAAATGGCTCACTTTGTGCCATGCAAGACCACTAATGGTGCCATCCAAATAGCCTCTCTCTTCTTCAAAGAGATAGTAAGAATCCATTGGCTACCTAAGGGCATTGTGTCTGATAGAGACACCAAATTTATGAGTCATTTTTGGAAGACTCTTTGGCAAAGATTAGGCACTAATTTATCTTTTGGGTCTACCTACCATCCCCAAACTGATGGTCAGACCGAAGTGGTGAATAGAAGCCTTGGAAATCTACTAAGGTGCTTGACAAAGGAGTATGGACAACAATGGGATTAATTGATTGGACAGGTTGAGTATGCCTACAATGACACCATAAATAGATCAATAGGGAAGAGCCCCTTTGGGATAGTGTATGGATTACACCCTAGAGGTGTATATGAGTTGAGAGACTTAAGGGATGGAGTGAAGGAAAGTGGATAGGAAGATGAATTTTCTTGTGCAATGCAAGAAATACATGATACAGTATAGAAAACTCAAACAAAGAACACCTTAAAACATAAAGCAAAGATTGATGAAAGTAGAAGAACAATTTAGTTCAATGTGGGTGACATTTTCATGGTGCATCTTAACAAATATAGACTTTAGAAGGGAGTCCCTCACAATTTGTAGATGAGAAGGATAGGCCCCTATCCTATCTTGGCTAAGTATGGTGAAAATGCATTCAAAGTTGAGCTCCCAAAAGACAGTGGACTGTTACCTATTTTCAATATTGCAGACTTAGTCCATTACAAAGGACCACAACAAGACATGGATCAGATTCTCCAAGAAGTGATCAGAGATGTGGTAAATCTACAGTTACTCTCTGCTACAGTAACAGGAACTGACAATATACTAGATACAAGAGTATACAAGAAGACTAGAACCAAAGAGTATAAGGAGCACTTGATCAAAAGGCATGATCAAACCAATGGTGATGCGGTATGGGTCAAAGAATCAGAGCTCAAAAAGATGGGGATTGATCCAAGCATCCTAAATCCAAGGGTGGATTGAACTTTGTATTTGGGGAGGATGGTGTAGGAGCACACCTAGGCTAACCTCCAAGTTGTTTTCATTTTGGCTTGTACTTGAAATTGGCCATGTCAAGATAGGTTATTTTTTGTTTAGACCTTTGTAGGTCATTTCCATGTAGGCTAAGTGAGTTAGTCGTTAGGACTAAGGTCACAAAAATAGCCATTGTTTGTAGTTTTTCATTTTAATAGGCTTAGTTGCTAGTTCATGGATTTGAGTCATGAATGTGTCCTAAACTCATAAATGTGGACATAGAGATTCTTTGGGGCCTTAAATGATCTTTGATCCTTGAAATGGAGAGTTTAGATTTCCTAAAATGTAGGGATAAGGCATAATGGAAAAGATGCCAAAATTTGCTAAATTGTTGTCATGACAACATTTGTAATTATTGCAAATGTTGCATGCAACACGGTTACCTTGGATTCTCCTTGAAACTAGGAGTGGGGAATCAACCAACAAGGCCTAGAATGAAGGAAGAAGGAATCTAATGCATGGAAAGACTCAAATCATGGAGTTTTTCATTCATTGTAACAAGTGTGAAGTTGGAATAGAGCTCTACAATTCTGGTTTTCTGAGAATCCTGAGTATTTCATTGAAATAGTGTCACTGTATGGATTGAAAGCTTTGAGCTGATGATTGTTTGGTGTTCTTAAGATAGTTTGTAACATTGTTCATTCAGTAAGTTATTTGTTCTAAGGTAGTTTAAGGTCTAGTTCAAATTGTTTTGTGTTTAGGGGACTCACTAGTCCTGTCCTGACCAGTCACTCAAGTCATGGCTCCCCCATGAAATCTAACCATGGGAAACACCTAAGGGTATATGGATATGTTATGGATATATTATATGTTATGCAAAGAATGTGAAATTGGAATATGTTGATTCAAAGGAACAATTGGCTAATATCTTTATAAAGGAACTACCTTGTTGGTACTCATTTCTATGAGTACCATCTTTAGAATTTTGAAGAGCTTCAAGCTTTTTCATGGCGTAAATTTTTAGTTTGCAAGGGGTTTCATGTCTTTTTTCTTTGTGAGAAAGTTGCAGAGTGTCATGGGAAGAAGAGTCTTGTTTCCCAAGGCTCATTTTGCATGGTCATGCAGGTAGGAAGTGGGCAGGGATTCTATGATGCTGCCTACTCTGTGTTTTGTTCAAAATGTTCCCTAAGTCATTTGTCCCACATTTACGGTGCGAAGGAAGCACTTAGTGTTTTTACAACTGAGCCTGCAATATGTTAAGTGCCAAAAGGAACATGGATTTTTGGCTGCAAATTTGAGGCCAAGTGGTTAAGTGGCAGTGATGTGGCAGCCAACAAGAAGAAAGGAAGGATAATATTGTGGGCCCACGCTCAGGTAATGTGGTCGATGCAGTGACAACTGTCATTAGGGTGCTAGGGCGCAATCCAAGTCATGGCAGGTCTAGTTAGATCACATGATTGCATGGGTGTTGACATTTGGTAGACTGATAGGTGGCAGGGCCAAGTAGGATGGTCAGATGAAAGAGCTCCCATGATAATTAGGTGGTGCCACGTGGCACAAGTGGCAAGATAATTAGTTAGACCAAAGGATAGGAGGGTTCTACATGGAGTTAATGAGAGGGTGATGCATGAGAGTGAATGGAAAAGGAGTGGTAAAGGGATATCAGGATCCAATAGTTGTCATCATCATGCAAAGGAAAGACGTAGGGAAGATATGCATCAAGCGATGTCAATATCTTTCCACGTGTCTAGGAAAGCAGTAAGAGGTGTGGGGATTGCGCAAAATGGTAAAGACAAGTGGTTCCAAGGCCCAATGGGGAGGTGCCACTGGAGATCAAATGAAGGTTGACCTACCTTAAGTGATCTTTTTTACTTGATGCCCAATTTTTTAAAAGGGATATCTATGGTGATGTTTTAAAGTTTGAAAAGGTTTCAAATTTTGACCATTGATAGAGATTTCCGCGCCACCTGTAGCCATTATAACATATATTTTAAGTTTTAAATTTCTGAGGTTGTAGATACATTAAATGGTTTGATCTGATTTTTTTGGATCAATTTAATGAGGCCATAGGGTGCTTGAGTGAAAAATTGGTTGATATTTTGGGCTTCATAAATGTTTTTTTGTGGCATCTTAGGGTTTGATCTGATTCTACAATATTCTTACCATTGTTGCTTCCCTTTCTTTTTATGTATTAATAGTGGTTTGTATCCTGAGTTGTCATGGTTTTGTTTTAGGGTTTCCTTTTGCCCTAAGGCGGTCCAAACTCATGGGATAATTTTAGTATATCTATGGTTTTTTGAGTTCATTTGTAAGGATGGAAATTTTATGCCACAAGAAGGCTTTTAATCTATACATATTAAATTTAGACTCTCAGTGGTCCTTTTGGCTCTGATTCTTTATGTATTATATATTTTAGTAATGAGATATGTATGTAACCTCCCATAATTTTTGAATTCTGATTGAATTCTAATGTCTTTGTTCCATTTTCTTGTATTCATTTGGGTTAGGTGTTAAGGACATTTTAATCTAACACTCTGTAAGGAAGAGGGTCTAATTTATTTAGGGTTTCTTTTAGATATAATTAAACATCCTTAAAGACATTTTAGTGAGTAAAGAACTGAAGTGAATTGGATAATTACATTTACTTCCATGAAGTGTGTGTGTATTGATTATGTCAGGCATAGTCAAGTTCAATGATCAAATTGCAAATTTTACATTGATATATGTTGTTGTTAAGAGTATTTTCATTTAGAGTGACTCCATATCCATTGGATAGGGAATTTGTCTGATATGTTAGATTTGTGGTTCTCATCAAATTTTATAAAATATGTTACCATTTACATTTTTTATACTACATCCACCATTCTTTCCTACTTGTGAAGGTATTGAATATTGAGGGAATAAGATAGGTAGTGCCCAGATGAGTTTGTGGAGCTCAAAGTGCAGAAGGTTTTAGGACCTTTTTGAAAATTATTTCTTCTCCTTGTTCAATCAGTGCATGGATTTATAGAGGGATATGCCTAAGCCACATGTATACAAGGATCAATAATAAAAGGAACTATCAGAAATGACAACTCAACCGAGGACTTATCACAAAGAATTCTTGAAGGGCTCATAGACTCAAAGTAGAGATTGAACCATCCACTTGGGATTAAGAGATAAGTTTTATTTCATAAGTTTCCTTAAATAATTTGCAAAATTTAAAGGTGAAGTTTTTACAAATCCAAAGTTTCTTTGGGTGGCGACTCAAATTTGGTTGACAAGTGTTTCAGTTTGAGATTACATTTATATTTAAAATATTTTAAGATATAAACAACATGAGAAACAGTAGAGCATATATGAAAGAACATCCAGAAATTGAGTTAGATGGTCGGCTCCCAAAGCCTGCTAAAATAAATTGGTCTAAAAGAACAGAGTCCACTAGTGGAAGTTATTGGAAGCCTAAGGTTTCAAGTGTAGGTCTTCCTTTGGGTGTTTTCCCAGAGGCAAGTGCTCCTTCTTCTCTAAGTATTGAATCAGATGGTTTGGACTTCTTTGACAACATGTTTGATACTCCTACATCCAAGAAGATATATCTAAACAAAAGGTCGTAACTCTAGTTGAGTATAGAAAGGGTAGTGAAAAGATAAATAATAGAGATGTCAGACCTAGAAATATTTCAAAATTGAATAATTTTTCCCAAAACACAAGGAATAACCCTTTTTTGCAGGATGATCCTTATGAACAAGCACTAAATCAAAGGGAAATAGATCTTCTAAATCTTGAGGATTCTCCAAATTTTGATATTTCTTTGCCTAATCCTAATATAATTTTTAGAAATAATGATGCCTTGAGAAGACAAATACAAGAACAAATGATATTAAGGAAAACATTGCAAAAGGAGAAGGACGAAGAAGTCATGGTTGTTGTGGTTGAGAATGAGGACTTGCAAAGAAGGCTAGCTCAACTCAAGTTGATGAATCAAGGTTTTGATCAGAATTATAAGGGTTTAAATAAGGAGATTTTTGGTGATATGGATGCCAAGGAGTGTATGGAGAGGGAGAAATATTTAAAGAAAATCCAATTAGAGAAAGAGCTAGTGATTAGAGAGGTTGTTGATTGGGAAAATGAAAGGCCTTCAGGGCCTCATGCTTCTTTACATAATCCTCCTCCAATTGGTACAAGTAACCTTACATTAGACAAAGGTAAATAGAAGGCTATTGGTATAAACATTAATGAGCTCAAAGATATAGTGAAGGCATCTTAGGGTATTACTTTACTTAACATAGAGCTAGAAAGAGCCATAAAAGTAAAATATGATATTTCCAAATAGTTGGAAAAGGCTGAGTTAGATGCTACTACTACAGAGATGAAGAAGAAGATTGCCTTCATTCATTCTACTACTAATCTAAAGGAAGTTAATATTACTACTAATACTCAAGGTAGTAGTGGATTAGGTCCTAAGGTGCACACAACAAATTTTAATTCTAATTCCATGGGATCTAGTTCACTTAAGGGTACTGCAAATCAAAGCCAGGGTCTTGGTGCAAGTGGCCAGAATCTTGGCGGTGGTTTTTAGAGAAGACCCATGCATTTGGAGACATATACAAAATTATATTTTGATGGTATTCTAGGCCAACCAAACGTCTTTCCAAATTAAATAAGGGATAGAATCCCTAAATTTATTGGGAATAATGTAATAAATGGTGAAGAACACCTAAAGGATCTCTATGAAAAAACAAATAACTATTAAATTGAACATGAGGATATTGTTATGAAGTTATTTGTACAATCCTTAATTGAAGATGCCAGAGATTGGTACCGTGGCCTTGATACTGGAAGCATTAGATCATAGGATGAATTTATACAATATTTTAAAGAACAATATGGTGATCAGGTAAATTCTGGTTATATGTTGAATGAGTTCAACAATATCAAGAAGTTTCAAAATGAAACTATAAATGAATTCAATAGAAGACTCCAAAAGGTCATGCATAGACTATTCCAGGTGCTAAGGTTAGATGAAAATGTTTGTCTTAGTACATATTACAATGCATTAGATGGTAAGATTTCCTATCTTGTAAGAGATAAGAATCCTAATACTTTATGGGATTCTTATAAGATGGAAGTTAATATAGAGAGTAATAGAAGGGCATCATGTAAACTTGGGAAGAGAGATGATGGTAGGTTATGGAAAGACCCTAAGGGTCAATCTAATAGATTTTCCAAGGAATAAGGTAAAACTGATAAAGTTGACAAACTGGTCACTGCAATCAAGGACCTTACTACTATGGTAGACAAAAATGAGAAAGGCTTTTAGAATAAGAGATAACAAAATCAGAGGTCTAGTCAACCTTATAGATTGCAGGACATACCATATAAAACAAATTGGAAGGATGGTAAACCTATGTCATAGTGACCAAGTAATATAAAAAATAAAGTTTCTCCTAATCCTTTGAAGGGAAATAATGTACACAATGAAGAGAATTCTTCTTGGTGTTTACCTTGTAATATGCCACATACTCATTTTGAATGTGTAGTTGCACAAGCTTTGGCAGGGTCTACTAACAATGAGGATGAGCAAAGTGATCAAGAGGACAAGAGATCTAAAGTTAATATTTTCATGAAACATGCTAAAGAAAAAGGTGATGAACAATATAATGTTATGCATCATACTATAAATTTTTCTAATCCAAAAGATGAACATGTTATGAACATGTTCAATTAAGAAGACCTAGTGATGAAGAGGTGAGGACTCTCACTGTTGGTGCAATTGATCAAGCTAGGAGTTCTTACAATTTAAGAAATAGGAAAGTAGATAAGGATCAAGGAAAGCCTGGTTCATTGTTTATAAAGGAAGGTTCTACTGAACCCCCAATTCAAAATAAGGATAATATTCAAGAGAAAACCAAGGATATCGCCATTGTTGATAAAGGAATAGAGAAATCCAAGGGGAGCAAGGGTAAGGCTTCCAGTGGGGATGTCTTAGGTATTCCTACTTTTGACATGAGACATACATTATCTGAAATGAAGTTGTTTGTACCTTTGGTTGAGATACTGAAAATAAAGGAGCACAAAGAGGTTTCTTTATCTTTACTCAAAGGTATAACTGATGATATTGTTCCTATTACAAATATTGTCAAGAAAAAGGGAGATGATGAGGAGCAGGAGGCTCCTAGAATTTATGTAGGGAACACTATTACTCAATATCTCTCTCATATTGATCATTTTTATGTGACATTGCTGGTGAATGACTAATTAATAAGAAATTGTATGATAGATTCTGGTTCAACAACAAATGTAATGCCTTATGGTGTTATGAAGGAATTGGGCTTAAAATATGATAAATATTTTGGAAGATTTTTTTCTATGGATAATAGAGAGGTACCTGTGATAGTAACCTTAAAAGGTATTTAAGTGAAGATTGGTATTTTTCTTGAGGCTACCTTTAAGAAGGATGTTGTTGTGGTTGATACACCACCATATTATGGTATGTTGTTGTCTAGACAATGGGAAACAACTATTGGAGGACATTTGCAATTGGAATTTTCATATTCTATAATTACTATCAATGGGAGTGATGTAAAATTATATAGGGATCCCCATGCACTAGTGATAATTGAAAGGAGGGATCCCAAGGTACTCAATTGTTTCGGGGATGTTGACATGGAAAGTTTTAGGGTTGAGTAAGAGAGGTTCAAAGTTGAAAATCAGGATCCAATTGTGAAGGAGTCACAATCACATCAAGATGAGATATGGAAGATGTACTCTAATGGTGGATTCTCCAAGGAAGGATCTGGAGATATTTTTTTTTATATCTCCATCGGGTACTACATTCAAATACTCTTTCCTCTTAGCTTTTCAATGCACAAATAATATTGCATAATATGAAGCATTGTTATTAGGCTTAGAGGTGGCCATAAAGCATGGCATAATGTTTTTAAGAGTATTTGAGGACTCTGAGTTAGTTGTCTCCCAAATTAAATCCTTATATGATGCTAAAAATGATAGATTGAAATTATACAAGCATGTAGTCTGGGATAAAATAGAGGTTTTTTATGCTTTCCAAAAAGAGTGGATAGAAAGATCCAAGAACATTATGGCTGATTTCTTAGCAAATGTAGCCATAAAGAATAATTATATAACTTTGGTTAGGATCTCTTCTATTGAAATCAAGACTAGGCCTGCAATTCTAGATAATGTATACAATTGGCAAGTCTTTGAGGATGACAAGGATATTCTCAAGTTCATTCAATGTATGGATGATTATGAGGGCTAGAGAATTTATTGCAATGCTTTAGTAGAAACCATGGATAACAAACAAACTATTTTTGGGACCGAGGTTGTATAGTTTCCAACAAATGTCATACCTAAGGGTTTGGTTCAACTTGAGGGAATCTTCAATGACAATGATGGTCACTTGCTTAAGATATTTGATGTAAAGATGGATAATGTTGAAGGGTTAAATTTAGGGTCAAAGGCACTCCCTAAAATGGTATACATAGGAAAGAACTTAGCCCCTCACATTAGAGAAAATTTGATAATCGTATTAAAGAAGTACAAGCATGTTTTTGCTTGGTCATATGAAGATCTTAAGGAATATAAGGAGGATTTGTTCCAACATGAAATTCCTCTAAGGCCTCATGTGAAACCTTTTAGACAAAAGAAAAGACCCGTCAATTTGTTACTTGCATCAAAAATGCTGGAAGAATTAATGAAAATTGGGGAAGCTCAAATTATAAACCAATCAGACATTCATCATGGGTGTCAAACCTTGTTCCAGTGAGAAAAATGAATGGAGATATGAGGATTTGTGTTGATTTCAGAAACCTCAATATAGCATCACTCAAAGATAATTATTCTTTGCCTAATATGGAGGCAATGGTAAAAAGAGTTACAGGGTGTGACCTTTTATCCATGATGGATGGAATTTTTGGTTACAATAAGGTTTTGGTCAATGAGTAAAAAAAATTCAAGACAACCTTTACGACCCCTTGAGGAACTTATGTTTATGTAAGAATGGAATTTGGTCTCATTAATGTAGGGGCAACTTTTCAAAGAGCAATGGATGTTTCTTTTAAGGAATTCATAAACATAATTATGGTTATCTACCCAGATGATCTCACTACATATTCAAAGAGGGTTGAGGATCATTGCAGGCATCTAGAGAAGATTTTTGGTAAGGCTTTGGAGTTTGGAGTGTCTCTTAATCCAAAGAAGTGTTATTTTGTTGTTTCAGAGGGAAAGTTATTAGGGCATATAGTATCCAAAGAGGGAGAGAGAATAGATCCATAGAGGTTTGAGGCCATTAATATGTTGAATCCTCCCAAGAACATGAAAGGGGTAAAATATTTCTTAGGAAAGATAAATTTTGTAAGATGGTTCATTATAAATTTTGCAGAAATTGTAAAACCTATTGCCAAACTACTAAAGAAAGGTGTTAAATATGATTAGAATCAAGAATTTGAGCAAGCTTTTGAAAAGATTAAGTTTTCCATTCAGGAGGCACCGGTTTTAAAATAGCCTAACTATGAATTTTGGTTTTCTCTTTCCTCAATTTCATTAGTCCATACCATTGCTGCAGTGTTACTACACAAGGATAAAAAGGGATTTGAACATCCAATTGCATTTTTCAGTAGGTCCTTCTAGGTAGCTGAATTGAACTATGAAACCATGGAAAACAATTCTTATGCCTACTTAGTTAAGGCATTAAAGGATTTTAGGCCATATTTAGTATGTGCTAAGGTGGTTGCATATGTACCTCATGCTACTATTAAAGATATATTGTCACAAAATGAGGTTACTAGCAAGAGATGCAGGTGGATCAACATAATACAAGAGTTTGATCTAGAGATCCAAATTACCAAATTTGTTAGAGGCTTGGGGTTGGAAAAGCTCATGACGGATACAAATATGGAGCTTAACCAAGTGAAAAATGTGTAAACAAATGAAATTCCAACTAGCATTGAGATGAAACCATGGTATACTAATATTGTATATATTTTTAAAAAATACTAAGTATCTTGAAGACATGACAAAAAATCAAAGAAGTGCTCTCAGACTAAAAGCTCAGTAATGTGTGTTGATTCAAGGAGATTTGTATTGGAAAAATAGAGATGGAGTTCTCTTGTTTTGTGTATATAAAGTTGAGTCTGAGAAGGTATTAAAAGAAACACATAGTGGTGTTTTTGGAGGCCACTATTCAGCAAAGGCAACTCCACATAAGATACTGAGAGTTGATTATTATTGGCCTTGTTTGTTCAAGGATACTCATCCATTTGTGTAGAAGTGTGAGGCTTGTCAAAGGTTTTTAAAGAAGCTAATGTATTCAGGGGCTTTTCCTTTGAATCCAATTTTAGTAGAAGTCCCTTTTTCCCAATGGAAAATTGATTTTATTGGAGAATTTTTAGAGAAGTATAGTGGGGGTCATAGTTGGATCCTTTTTGCCACTAACTATTTTACAAAATGGGTTGAGGCAATACTGACCAAGAGGACCAACAGTAAGGTGGTTATTGATTTTCTTATAGATAACATTTTAACCAGATTTGGTGTGGCAAGCAAGATAGTTATGGATAATGCCATGTGCTTTAGGTCTAAGGGATTCAAGGAATTGTGTGATAGGTATGGTATTTTGATTTTATATTCTTCACCATATCATACACAAGCAAATGGAGAGGCATAATCTAGTAACAAGAGCATTTTGAAAATTATCAAAAGAACATTACAAAAGAATAAAAGATCTTGGAATTCGAAGCTTAAGTTATCCTTGTGGGATGACAGGATAATAGTGAAAAAAGCAATAGGTGTCTCTCCTTTTGAATTAGTTTATGGAACACAAGCTAAATTACCATTGAATAAATTTTTTCCTATCTACAAATTTATCCAAGATGAGGACATAGAAATGACAGATCCAATGCAAAATAGGATGTTGCAGTTGGTAGAGTTGGATGAGATCATAAGTGAAGCACAAATATAAAATCAAGAAAGCACTTTAAATAAAATTTCTTGTGAATGACATGGTGCTCCAGTGGAATGCAAGGTTATAAGATAAAGGAAATCATGGAAAATTTGAGTCCTTATTGATAGGACCATTGTTATACATGATCTACATGGAAAAGATTCCTATTTCTTGCAAATTCCTATTGGTGAGGTGTAAGAGTTGCCTATGCATGGGCAGTTTCTAAAGCCATTTTTCTCATAAAATCTCTGATAATGCATAGTGATGTGTATATTTGTATATTTTCCTATTTTTCAAGTTTTAGGGTTTTTGTTGTGATGTTTTGGTCTGCATCTCAGAGGTTTGGAATCTCACCATGCCCACAAGGGGCATGTGTCCTTAGTTAGAGCCACTATTGGTACTCATTTTTGCGAGTACCATCTTTAAATTTTTGCAGAGATTTAGATTTTTCATTGCGGAAATTTTTAGTTTGCAAGGGGTTTCGTGTCTTTGTTCTTTGTGAGAAAGTTACAGATGGTTGTGGGAGGAAGATTCTTGTTGCCCAAGGATTATTTTTCCATGGTCATGTAGTTTGGAAGTGGTCAGGGATTTTTTGGTGTCGTCTGCTCTGTGTCCTATTTAAAATACTCCCTAAGTCATTTATCCGACATTTATGGTGTGAAGGAATCACTTAGTATTTTTAAAACTGAGCCTGCAAAATGTTAAGTGTCGAAAAGCACACAAATTTTTGGTCAGATTTTCAAGGCCAAGAGGTTAATTGGTGGTGATGTGGTGGTCATCAGGAAGACAAGAAAGATAATTTTGTGTGCCCGTGATTAGGTAACATGGTAAATGTAGTGACAACTGTCAGCAGGGTGCTAGGGCGCGATCTGAGTCACAAAGAGTCCAATCAGATCATGTGATAGCATGGGTGTTAACATGTGGTAGACTATGTTGGTGCCCAAAAATGCTAAATTGGATTTCCTATAGAATTTCCAATCCAATGCTTGGAAACCCAAGTGATTCAGCCAACTAACAAGTCACAACCAAAGCAAGGTTGGAACTTCTGCAATTTGGGCTCTGCAAAACCAAGGCTGGTAGACCTATACCTTAACTTATCCTTCAAGTTACAAGGATTTTTATAGCAGATAAGAAACACTTCAACCTTTTCTCTCAATTATGGCAAGGAACTTGAAAGAAATCTAACTGAAAGCAATATATCATGAACTATAAACTAGAATACTTTAAGTAATTGAAAGAATGTTTAGTAAATGTGTATGTAATTTGAAATGAATAGATAGATAAGATATCTTAAAACTATAAATAATGAACTAAATAACTATAATCCAAATAATGATTAGACCAGTGCCTTATTCTACCATGGGCAATAGAGTCAAGATCATTCCAATCTTATGTTCAACCTCAGAGATAGTTTTACAAGAAAACTTATCA
>MU228071.1:341783-356109 GCA_018584345.1 Thuja plicata
TGCAAAATGAGAAAACCAATTGAAAATATAGAATATGAATCAAATAAGGAAGCATGCACATCAAACTATCACTTTGAAGAAGTTCTATTGGTTTATCCGAGGGACTAATTGTAAAATGATAATGAAATTATTATACATGTGAAAGAAAAAAGACTTATCTTTATTAATTTTGAAAAAAATAGTACATCCAGGTCCATGTTTATACTTGTTGATTAAAAACTATCCAAATATGTGAAATTGTATTATTGTATTCCCTTCTCTTTACATGTTACATTATGTATATATGTGTGTTTGAGTGGCTTTCACACCTCTTTAGGGTGAAAAGACACAACTCGCATTACAAATTATTTTGGAAAAACAATAAACTAACTAAAAAATAACTACCTAACTTTCGGATTTGGATTTGGTAAAAAATAAAAAACACCCTGTGAAAAGCTAATATTTCTTTTAAAGATAGGAAATTTGATTTCCTAAACTGGGTCATTTTTATATTTTTAAAGTTTGACCATCTTTATCCTCTGTCGAAATCATCTTTGTAGCAGGTCTAAATTCCCGCATTTTCTGAAGGCTTCGATTAGTTAGTTCTATTTATTTGTGTCATAAAGCTTCCTTCCTTTGATATTTTTTAGTATGGAGAAACATGCTTCTTGATAATGGATTGGGACTTCTAAATTATCAAAATTTAGAGTACCACCAGACTGACTGGTGGCAGGACCAAGTAGGATGGTGAGGTGGAAGAGGTCCCAGCAAATCAAGTGGTGCCACATGAAATAGGTAGCGAGATAATTGGTTGGACCAAAGTCTAGGATGGTTCCACATTGAGAGAATGAGAGGGCAATGCATGGCAGAAAATGACAAAGGAGTGTTAAAAGGGATATCATGATCCAGTGGTTGTCGCCATCACGTGAAGAAAAGATGCAGGGAAGATATGCATTGCGTGATGGAAAGATCTTGCCACACATCCAAGAAAGAAGTAAGGGGTGTGGGGCCCATGCAGAAAAGTAAAGACACACGGTTCCAAGGCCTAATGGGGAGGTGCCACCTAGAGATCAAATGAAGGTTGACCGGGCTTAAGTGATATTTTTTACTTAATGCCCTAGTTTTTAAAAGGGATATGTATGGTGGTGTTTTATATTCTGAAAAGGTTTCAAATCTCGACCATTGATGGAGATTTCCATACCACATGTAGCCATTAAACATATATTTTAAATTTTAAATTGTTTCTCAGGGTTTTTAGCTATGACACTGTCTTCTGGGTTGCAGATGCATTAAAGGTTTCAATATGATCTTTTATGGATTGATTTAATGAGGTCGTAGGGTACCTGAGTGACAGATTGGTTGATATTTTGGGCTTCATAAATGTTTGTTCGTGGAAGCTTAAGGTTTTGATCTGATTCTGCAATATTCTAACCATTGTTGCTTCCCGGTATTTTTCTACATTAATGTAGGATTGTATCCCAAGTGGTGATGGTTGTGTTTTAGGGTTTCTTTTTCCCTAAGGAGGTCCAAACTCATGGGATCATTTTGGTATATCTAGGGTTTTTGAGTTCATTTGTAAGGATGGGAATTTTATGCCACAAGAAGGCTTGTATGCTCTGTATGTTAAATTAAGACTATCAGTGGCCCTTTTGGCTCTAATTCTTTATGTGTTTGATGTTTTAGTAATGAGATATGTCTGTAAGATCCTATAATTTTTGAATTATGATTGAATTGGTATGTCTTTGCTTTAGTTTCTTGTATTCATTTGGGTTATTTTTTAAGGACATTTTAATCCATCACTCTGTAAGGCAAAGGGTCTAATTGATTTAGGGTTTTTTTAAGAGAGAATTAAACATCCTTAAAGCAATTTTAGTGAGTAAAAAACTAAAGTGAATTGGATAATTACATTTACTTCCATGAAGTGTGAATTGAGTATGTAAGGAATAGTCAAGTTCTGTGATCAAATTATAGATTTTACATTGATATATGTTATTATTAAGAGTCTTTTCATTTAGAGTGACTCCATACCCACTTGATAGGCCACTGTTCTGATATTTTAGATTTGTGGTTCTCATCAAATTTTATAAAATATGTTACTATTTACATATTTTATACTACATACACCTTTCCTTCCTACTTGTGAAGTTATTGAATATTGAGGGAAGAAGATAGGTAGTGCCCACCTGATTTTGTGAAGCTCAAAGTACTGAAGGTTTTAGGACCTTGTTGAACATTATTTATTCTCCTTTTTGAATTAGTGCATGGGTTTATAGAGGGATATGCCTAAGCTGCAGGTATACAAGGATCAACAAGAAAAGGAACTAACATACCTAAGGATGCTTTTGAGTATCTCAGAGGTAAATTAGGGGTTCTTCCCCTATCCAATGTTTACTAAAGAGTATGAGGCATGCTGTATCAATTCTATATTTCATTAGAATATCTATTTCTTAATTGATTTTAGTATTCCACGCTTTAGGTGATTCTTGAAGTTGTGAAAATATTTTGTATGTAATGTTTTATGAGTAAATGTCAGGTATAATCCACTACTGGAACAAGTTTTAGGAGTATAAATTTTTGACATTGTTGTCAAAGAGGGAGAAGAATGAATTGATGATATTTTTCCTAACAAAGAGGGAGAAGAATGAATTGCTAATATTTACTCATGAAGGAGATTCATAATGTATGTTATAAAAACAAAAGATTTATCCAAGAGGGAGATTCAGATCAGAAAAATTAAAGTTGAAACATAAATATCAACTCAGAGGGAGTACAATTATGTATTTGAGAGCTACCATCATCAATTTCTATAACATTGTTATAGTTGATGTCATCAATGCCAAAGAGGGAGATTGTTGACTAACTGATGAATATCTGATGTAGATGATGAAGACCGAGTGATACCAAGTATCATGATTGTAGAAATAGTTAGATTAGTTATTGTTTTGTCATTGATGTCAAGCAATTCATTAATTAATTTTGAGTATGTTACCATATGTTAAGAGGAGAATTTAAATGGGTGACAACTATAGATCAGATAATGATGAAATAATGATGATATAGTTGTTTTCTACTATATATTTGATATTATCAAATCAGTACATTTGATTGATCAAGTCGGGAACTAAAATGAATTAAGTTATGACTAAGAGAGTTACTTTACCGAGCTAGACTGAGTAAGTCAGTAGAATGTTATGTGATTCAATTACATTTATTAAGCATTGAGCACCAAAGATGAGTTAGACATCGAGAGGTTAATGAATTCAGTTACTGAGTTGCAAAGCAAGTTTCACTAAGTACAGTATACTGATATTAAATGATGATGAAATCAAATTTAAAAGTAAAGTGATGACGATTTGGATGAGGAAATGAATTAAATGAAGTTTTTTACAAGATCTAAGAATGGTAATATTCAATGAGAAGATCTAATGTGAAGATCAAGTGGTTAAACAAAATTATGAGAGTTCCAAAAAATGTTACAAGTTTTGAGGTAAAAGTGAGATGGTTTACCGAGTTGAGAAATATGATGAAGATGATTGAATGACTGAGCAAAAATGAAGGAAAATAAAATTAAGGAGATTAGGAGGAAAAACTATGTCTATATAAGGAATGAGAATTACACAGAGTGTAATAATGCTAGCGAATTGAACAAAGAAGGAGAAGATGCTGACAAAAAACATTTACCAAGCAAAACAGAGAAAGAAAGATTGAAGAATCTACAGTCCAAGAAAGAGATTAATGGAGTATGTGATGCCAATATTCAATTGAGCATAAAGTATCTTATACAAAAAAGGTATATGCTATATTTACAGATCAAAGTTTAATATTTCTTATTAATATTTGTAACAAAGAAACCTCTTAGCTGAGTGGATTTAACCATCCTATTATAAAACCTAGATTTAGGCGACATTCCAAAAGAGTGTTTAAAGACATCTAACAAGGCCACTCCTAACAAGATGAAGATCTTAATAGATCTGAGGTTAATCCCATAATAGGGTCACATTTAAAATTTTTTTGTAATCTTTAATAGGATAATTTCTTAACTGAGCATACTTCAGAAGGGTATATTTTTATCGTGGGTTATAATTCCCACAAAGGGTTTTCCCAAATTGGGTTTCCTCGTTAAATCATCTGTCAATAGAGTTAAATTTGATATTTACATGGTTAATATGATGTTGCTAATTTTGAATGATTGATTTAAATATATGAGATGTATTGTTTATTATGTTATTGAGTTATTTGGTGAATTGGTTAGTTACTATATTGAGTATTACCGAGTGAATCAGTGAGTTGAGTTTTAAGAGTTCAAGGTTTTATTTGTCTGATTCACACCCCCTCTCAATGGGACCAACACAACCACTATCTACAATCCATTCAAATTTATTTTTAGCATGTGAAATTAGGGCTTTCTCTTCATGAATAGGTGAGTCATTTTTCATAGAAATAAATCCAATTTCATCATAATCTACAACATCATCATCAAACACACCTTCACTAGCATAGTAGCATTCCATATCCTTGGAGTAATCTAGTCTATGAAACTTAGGTTTATGTTTACAAGCCCTTGTAGGACATCTAGATGGAAAATGACCTATCTTATTGCATGAAAACAAATTAGAGGCAAATTTCCTTCAAACTTACCCTTACCTCTTTTTTCTCTTCTTGCGATCAGGGCCACAATTTCATCTAAATTCATCTCTTCTTCCTGCATCTTTTCCCAATCATTAGCATATTCACCAAGCTCTTCTTGCAAGTCAGTTCTACTGGTACTTGCAAGACCTGATAAAGTCTATTTTTTTTTATGCACAGTCACCTTGAATGCTTATTCAGCCTTAGGTAATGAATCTCCTAGCTCTTCTACCTCAAAGGTAGTTAACTTCACAATTAACATCTCTATGTTGACGTTTCTCGTCAAAGATATGATCTCTATTTCTTGCGCTTTATTTTTATAAACAAGTGTCAAAGATATACAAATATTTTTGATCACTTCTTCTTCACTATAGGTGCCTCCTCTGGAGTTTTTAATGTAACAGTAACAACTCGGTAAGAAGGTAACTGAGAAACAAAAACAACTCAGTGAAATAATCCACCGAGAAGCCAACATTCACTGAGACTCATTGGTAAAGAAAGATAGAACAAGTAACTAAGAAACAACAATTACCAAGCACTTTACCGAGTAGCCTCCAAACAAGCTAAAGAACAAAAGAAAACATATTTTTAGTTGATCAAGATTTCCAAAGAACCCAAGATGCTCCTACATAAGGTTCCAAGTAGGAGCATATAAAGACAAGGTACTTTGTGAAGTAGTCAAAATAGATGCTTTCCACTTGTTACTAGGGAAAGCATGGAAGTATGATGTAGATTCTCAAAATGGGGGAAATAATAATGTCTATACCTTAACTAAAGGTGGTCTAGGTTATACAATGACACACCTACCTGATGACAGTAAGGATAGGCATCTAGTGACCAATGTTATACTAGTGAATGAGGAGTTTTTGAAGGTCCTAACATAAAAATATACACCTTGGTTTGCTATTTTTGTAAAGCCCAAAGTGGATTCCAAGGAGACACCCAAGGACAAGGAACTAGTAAGGAATATTGGCCTCAAGGAGGTGCAAGACTTGTTGACTAGATATAAGGGTATAGTTGTTGATAATAGTATAAAATCTCTCACACCTAAAAGGGAGATTAGCCACTGTATTGACCTTATTCCTGGTGCCACCTTACTAAACACGGATTCCTACAAGATGACCCCTAAACAAAATGTAGAAGCCCTTGTGATGTTTCAGTAATGCTAGCCCCTAAGAAGAAGGGTACATGGAGGTTGCGTATGGACTCTAGAGCCATTAACATGTTAACAATAAGATATAGGTTTCCCATGTCATGGATTGATGACTTATTGGATTTTTTGGAAGGGGCAAGGTATTACTCCAAGATTGATTTGAAAAGTGGCTATCACCAAATCAGAATCAGAGAGGGAGATGAGTGGAAGACAACTTTCAAAACCAATGAGGGATTATTTGAGTGGGTTGGTATGCCTTTGAGCTCTCCAATGCCCCTGGTACATTCATGACGCTCATGAAGGAGGTTCTTAATTATTTCATTAACCATTTTGTTGTTGTATATCTAGATGATGTATTACTTTTTAATAAGGATAAACATAAGAATCTAATACATTTGGATATGGTTTAGAAATGGTAGCATAAAGAATAGTTAAGGGTAAAACTAGAGAAATGTGTATTCTTATAAGAAGAGTTTGTGTTCCTTGGTTTTTTCATCTCAAAAGGTAATCTCAAAATGGATCCATCCAAGGTAGAAGCCATCTTGAATTGGCCAACTCCTAAGTCTTCTAACGAGGTAAAAAGCTTCTATGGCCTTGCTAGTTTCTAAAGGAAATTCATTAAGAATTTTTAGTGGGGTTAGTGCACCTATAATTGATACATTAAATGGGGGAAGGGAATGTCAATTTGTTTGGAATGATGTGGCAAGTAGGTCATTTGAATACATGAAAACAAGGTTTGCACAACAACCTATCTTAGTGTTCCTTGATTTTCATAAGGTTTTCACCATTGAGTGTGATGAAAGTAAGAGAGCTATTGGTGGTGTCTTAAGTTAAGAGGGTAGGCCTGTGGAATTCTTTACTGAGAAACTCAAAGAGGAAAAACATAAGTATTCTAACTATAACTTATAATTGTATGCTATGGTACAATCACTTAGGAAGTGGAGGCACTAATTATTACGTAAGGAATTTATTGTTTACACTGATAATCATGTCGTGAGTTGTTTTATTAGATAGGACAAGCTACACCATAGAAACATGAAATGGATGAATTGCCTTCAAGTTTTCAATTTAACAATCAATCACAACAATGGGGTGGCTAATAAGGTATTTGATGCCCTAAGTAGAAGGAATTTGACTATACAAGTCTAAGTTCAATTGGAAAGTGTAGGTATCTTTTGTTTGAAGGATATGTATCAAGCTAATGAAGACTTCAAGGAAGCCTATGAGGTTTGTATGGAGCTAGGGGACATGTATCACACTAAATTTCTGTAATTTATCATTCAAGAAGGTTTAATTTTCAAGGGTAGTAAACTTTGTATACCTCATTATTCCATGAGGGAGAATATTATCCAAGAAAAAACATTGTGGCAGTTTATCTAGACACTTTAGCATAGATAAGACTCTTAATCTAGTTCAAAGGTTCTACTTCTAGCATAAAATGTAGTCTGATGTAAGAAATTTTTTAGAAGGTTGTTTGATATATCAAAGAGCAAAGGGTACATGTTCCAATGCAGGTTTGTATATACCTTTTCCCATACCCACTAAACCAAGGGATTTAGTCAACATGGATTTTGTTTTGGGTCTTCCAAGGACCAAGGTTGGATATGACAGTGTATATGTGGTTGTAGATAGATTTTCCAAAATGGCTCACTTCTTTCCTTATAAGAACACCCATGATGCATCTATTATTGCTGGTATTTTCTTTAAATATATTGTAAGAGTGCATGGTTTACCCCTCACCATTGTTTCAGACAGGGACCCCAAGTTTATAAGATAGTTTTGGCGTACCCTTTGTAAGATGCTTGGAACAAATTTGTCTATGCCATCTGCCTATCACCCCAAATTAAATGGGAAAGCTGAGGTTATCAATAGGTCCCTTAGCAACCTAATGAGATGTCTCACTAAGGAGTATGGAACCACTTGAGATACTATCCTACAACAGGAAGAGTTCTCGTATAATGATTTTATAAATAGGAGTGAAGAACTTAGTCCTTTTTAGATTAGCTTAGAGATGTCAAGCATATTCATTAGAGAAGTGCCATAGTTGATGAATTTTTAGAGGTCATAAAGGATATCCATCAATAGGTTAAGGAGAGACTAGTGCATTCTTCTTCAAAGTACAAAAAAGCAACAGATACTAAAAGGAGAGACCTTCAATTCACAGTGGGGGATATGGTCATGGTCCACTTTAAGAAAGAGAGACTTCCCAAAGAGAAGTACACTAAGCTACATATGAAGAAGATTGGACCTTTCCAAATTCTCATGAAGTGTGGGCCTAATTCTTATCAAAGTGACTTACTATCTGATATTAGTTTGTCTCCCAATTTTAATGTTGTAGAGATATATGCCTATAGAGGGCCTACTAGTGATGTTGCTGATGTAGGTATTGTTGGTCATAATTTCTCCATTTGGCATGTGTATGTTTTGGGCCTGGTTAGGGTTGTAAATGGCCTTCTCTAATGCTAGATATTTCAATTTTTATGTCATGTTTTATGTCTTTTCCTTAAACCCTAAGGTTTCTTGTAAAACCCTTGATTTGTTTCATGACAAAAAAACCCTAGGTCTCTTGCTTTTGTTCTAAAATTGAGTTACCTTTTTGGGTCACTTAAATCTTAAAACCCATGTATTCTTAAGTTGTCATCCGTTGGATCTTGTCATCAAGCGGGGCCATCTTTTAAATTTTCCTAATTTTTAGTGGGACTTATGTTTTTATTTTATTCCCTAAGTCTAATGTCCCCATTGTTATAATGATTTAGAATAACTGAGAGGGGGGGTGAATCAATTATCCAAGGTCCAGATGTACCAATTGAACTTTCAAATACTTCAACCAACTTAGATCCACTCAGTAATCCACTCCGTCTCTATAGCATATGATCAACAATATAAAATTGAAGTTTATTGTCCTACTGTAATCAATTTGTAGAATGTAAAAATCTTAATAGTACACTTGATCAGGATGGAATTCGGAAAAATTGAAATTTAATTTTTTCAGTATTTTAGATGTCTTAGTAATCTGCATTTTTGAAGGTCTTTGGGGCATTTCTAGCCTTGTCTTCCTTGGGGTGTGGGTATCCACAGGTTTCACTTCCTAATGTTGGGTCTACAGTTTTGGATTATCTTTCCAATGAAGTAAACGGTTCACAAATTTGACGTAGGACTAGAAAGTTATGCCTTCTCCAAGTAGGCCTAAATTTTAATATAGTTTTTTTGAAATTTTTGGTAGTTTTAATAAGTTTATTTGTAATAAACATTATGAGGACTCTTCATTTTGTTTCCAAGATATTATAGTGACTCTTGGGAACCTTCATGTTTGTATAAATTCCAATTTCAAATAGAATGGATCACTTTTTAGCTTGCAATTCTGTTGTTCATCTTTATTGTTTCTTTTATTGAATTCAACAATACCGCAAGTTTCACAACAAGTATGGTAATCTGATTTCTTAATTCAAAGCTATGGTATCAGAGTGGGAACACTCCTTTATGCCAATTTACAGAAGGTCCTCCTATGAGAGATTAGGATTGGATACACAAGATTTGTCAGAATATCCACCTTTGAGGTGCACACAATCGAAGATGTGAGACGATAAAATTAAGCAGTTGATGGAAGAGGCTTTAAATAAGAAACAAGAGGAGATGATGAGTAAATTTTAACTCCTTCTATAGAGTCAAAAACCCTCTGAATCAAGAACAAAATTTCATGGAAATATCCCTTTCAAAGTGCAGGTAAATTTTGACATCCCAAATTTTGAAGGAAAAATCGATGCTAAAGCTATTAATAACTGGTTATCAAAATTGGATAGGTACTTTTCTGTAAAAAATTTCTTAGATGAAGAAAAAATAAAGTTTGTTCTCCTCAAAGTAGAGACCCGTGTGAAATTAGTCTGGGAAGCAAAATTAGAAAATAAAGAATGGAAATTATCTGATGAAAATGGCTTGGAAATATCTTTTAAAAAGAATCCCACATGGGGAGAATTTGTGGAATACATAGAAGAAGCATACCTTCCTGAGGATGTCTACAAACAGAAATACATAGAATGGCAGCTGGTTCAACAGAAGAGGGATCAGTATATTCAAGATTACACCAACACATTCCATTCACTTTCAAAAAAACTTGCTATTCAGGATTCAGATAAGCATCAAATTCTGAAATATCGCAGTGGACTTCACAGGTATATTCAAACAGAGATAGAATTTTTGAATATTGAGACATTGGCAGCTACCTATAAAAATGCTACCAAAATTGAAGAGAAATCCAAGTAGAAAGGGAAGAGAGACTACTTTGCAAATAAAAAGCCAAGGGTTGAAGGTAACAATAAATCTGTAGGAAAATAGGTGACCAAGGAACCCCACTCAAACTCACCTAAGAATACATGGTGGGCTACAAAAAATACACAGACAAATACTGGGATGTGGTGTGAGATGCCTAAGTCCCCAACCCATAGTAAAAAGGATTGTCAAAGTATTAAAAATATCATGACATAAATACGAGGAGAGGAAGCTAAATCTGAATCATCACCAATAGATACTTATGAGCAAAAGGAGCATGATTTTGTCATAGAAGTAGACCCATATGCCATAGTTTCAACTGCAAAAGTAATGCATTGTGAAGATGAAGAGAGACTCTTTCATTCATAGATGTGGGTTGATGGAAAGCCTTTAAATTTTATTGTTGATAGTGGGAGCCAAAATAATTTGATATCTAGGGAGAAAGTCAAAAGATTGAATTTGAAAGTGACAAGATACCCACAACCATACTCTATGGGATGGGTAAATGAGGGACGTGATATTCAAATAAATCAATAGTGTCACCTGCCATATTCAGTCAAGCTTTTCAAGGATGAAGTGATATGTGATGTAGCACCACTGGATGTATGTGATGTCTTGTTGGGGCAACCCTACATGTATCAGAGGCATGGAGTGTATGAGTCTAGGCCACGTAGTGTTACAATAAAGCTTGGTGGGAAGAGGTATCGAATAGCAGAGGTATGTCCAACAAAAACTACTTCTGTGATTAGTGCTAAATAATGTAAATGTTTGATTTCTCAAATTGGAGATTTTGTTCTACTCATGGTTCACCCTAAAAAAACAAAGATAGTTGTTCTTAATACACATGCTAAGGTAGCCATAACAACAAATCAACAAAATTAGATGGATAAAATTTTGAAAGAATACCATAGTGTGTTTAAATCACCAGTGGGAGTTCCAACACACTGTCAAGTCAAGCACTCTATTGATTTAATCCCAGGCACCACTACCACATGAGCTGATATATAGAAGGTCAATTTTAGAAAATGATGAAATCAAGAGACAAATTCAAGAGTTGATTCAAAAAGGACATATCCGTCCAAGTGCTTCACCCTGTGGCAGTTCAATTGTCCTTGCTAAAAAGAAATATGGGACATGGAGAATTTGTATTGATTATAGGGCATTGAACCAAATTAGTATGAACAATAGATATCCAATCCCTCAAATTGATGATTTTTTGGACCAACTTAGGGGGGATAAGTTCTTTACAAAAATTGACTTGAAATCTGGATATCACCAAGTACCAATTGATCCAGCAGATGTGTGGAAGAATACATTTAAATCTAAGGAAGGTTTATTTGAATGGTTGGTTATTCCTTTTGGCCTAAAAAATGCCCCAGCAACATTTATGAGATCGATGAATGATGTTCTTAGACCATTCATTGGTTCTTTTGTGGTTGTTTATTTGGATGACATACTTATTTTTAGCAAGACTTGGTCTGAGCATTTGCAGCATGTTGAACAAGTGCTTTCAACTCTACAACAACACAAACTTTATGCCAATATTGAGAAGTGTTCTTTTGGTATGCAACGTATTCAATACTTAGGGTTGTAACACCCCAAAATTGGCACCTTACAATTCTAATCAATTTTGGTGCATTTTCTCATCATCGAAGTCCTATTGTACTAGGAGAATTCTTGTTCCTAATTGTCTTTAATTAACTTAGTCTCAAATGCAAAAAACCTAAATTTACATAAATCTTACACAATATTTAATTCCTAAATTTTCAAGATTTATTAGCTAAAAATCTCTATGATTAATTAATTTAATTCTAAAGTCCTAAGTGCTTTTAAATTAAATTAATCCCACCCCCTTTAGCTAATACACATCAAAGGAATTAAATATTATTTGGTTATTTGAATGAATTATCCTCATTTGAATTTAATAATTTAATATGAAAAGCCACCCATGTGGCAATAATTCATTCATTTAATTAAATAATTCCTCCAAATTTGTCTCACCTTCCTCCATGGAGATGAAGAGTTAGCCGTTTCTTTCCAAGAAACTCTTCATCCTCTCTCCAGGATTTTCTATATTATGGACCTTCTTTCCTTCATTTAGAGGAACAATTTTAGAGTACCAAATCTATAGCAAATTATTGTCTCAATTCTCTCATATTTCTAATCTTTTGTTGCATATTTAGTGTAATTTCATTTAGCTTAATGACATTTTGCATCTCAATTTAGTTTGTTTAATATCAAGTAGCTTAATTATGTTGTTTTTTCAAGTTTCTTAGATTAAAATTTGCATCTTCATTCCTAGATTACAATTGCATCTCTCATATAGAATAAATTTCATTTCAGTTTTCAAAGCTTTCAAATCCTCCATTTTAGCAATGGCCTATGGTTGTTGGTTCTCATTCTGAGAGTAATTAAACACCCCAACTAAATAGGAGGCAATAGGTCGATTAGATTGATATTGTGGAATGAGCAATTCATTTTCATCTTCGCAATTCAACGATTGAGAAATGACTATGTTTTGTTGTGGCTGATTTAGAGGTCAACATTCAGACACATATATTTTTGCGCCCACCGTGGGGTAGAAAATTGATTTCTGACCTCACTCTCAAAAAAATTTCTGACAAAATTTTGTAATCTATCGTACGTCTGTACTTCTCTATGTATGGATTCTCATGTGAGAGTTCTAAGTGTACCGCATGAAGTTTTGTACTTTCTCACACTAACTGTTGTAATTCCTCATGTGAAGCCTTGTACTTCCTCACACGAGACTTGGTGCCACTCTTTAAAATTTCATAGTTCCTGCAATTACTGTTACTATTTTTTCTGATTATTTTCACATGCTTCTATTTTTATCTCTCTAATTTCTCTGACAGCATAACAGTGGGTTGCAGGTCGCTTGACAAAGGCATAAAATTGCTAATGGTTTGCTTGGAGGACGGTTGTCGAAGATCATGTTAAAAATGTTGTTCTTGTTTATTTCTTTCATCACATAGTATAACTAGGGCCTTGTTAAAAATTCTTGGGAATCTTGGTAGAAAAATAGGGGAATAGGCTCTTCATTACATGGAAGTGATGTTCGAATAGTCCCAAAGGATAACTGAGAGGGGGGGTGAATCAGTTATCAGTTACTTCAGTCCTTTTTACTTCTTTAACTTTAGTATACAACAAAGTAAATGCATAATCAGATAACATAGTACTCAACACACAATTTGATTACGGGGAAACCAAATGGTAAAAACCCCGGTGGGAATTAGCACCCACAATAAACTATACTTCTTTGTAGTAATCCCTTTTAGAAGATATTTCAACCCTGTTAGGAGTTGTACAATATAATGCAATAAGTATAGTGACCTAGTTAAGGGTCGGACCCTGTTAGGAGTCTTTTACAAATAACCCTGTTAGGGGTGGTGGACTCACTATCCAAAAGCTCAGTACTTGATGGTGAAGGCTACAACCTTCTGTATAAAAAATATGCACTATATCTAATGATGAACTATAGAGTAGACCTTCTGTCTTGATCAGTTCTAGTGTATTACAATCTTTCACTTCTTCTTCACATATATCCTTGATGAATGAACCAACTCTGATAATCTTCTTTGTACATCTTTCTTTACATTTTGTATCACTCACACTTAGCGTATCATAATTGAACTACTATAAGTATCTTCTCCAAATTAGAAGGTCATTTCAGCTCTTAAAAACACTTCATCAATATCTTAGTCAGCTTAACTAAGCATGCAAACAATATTAAGTTCATGCAAGTCAATGCTCAATAGATGCGACGCTTCATTGAGTCGGCCTCACCAGATTAACCATAACTTTGCAATCATCTTGAAACACGTTTGGCGGCTTTGGATTTATATCATCAACTCATAATTAATCATGCATATACACACGCATATCCTGAAGATAGGTGAAACTCATGAGACACATTATATACGTCGGCCCTAAATGGTTATACATCCAGAACTGTAACTGCTAATAATAGAATTGCATAACTTTACTGAAACATCATATCTAGGTCTGCGTGCATGAAAATGACATAATAAACCTATCAAAAACATGTATCTATCCATTGAAGTCTTCATGTCATCATTCACATAAGTTCATACAGAATTACTACTGTGTATTATATGTTGTCATCAATGACAAACATACAATCAATAACCTGCTCTAAATCAAATCTCCAACAATCTCCCCCTTTGACATTGATGGCAACATATGATATCAAAAACATCCTTTGTTCATGGTGTCCTCTTTCTTTTACAATCTTCTCAATATCCTCATCAAGGATTTCTCTAA
>MU228071.1:358286-368662 GCA_018584345.1 Thuja plicata
TGCTTTTAGTAGAATAACCAAGGAAAATACCTTCATCACTTCTAGCATCAAACTTACCAACACCATCATCTCTCTTGATGTAGCACTTGCTACCAAAGATTCTAAAGTACTTTACTGTAGGTACATTTCCAAACCAAAGTTCATAGGATGTCTTATCCATGCCTGGCCTCAATTGGGTTCTATTGATAGTATATACTGCTGTGTTCACTGCATCTCTCCAATAGGTGTGCGCAACTTTTCCTTCAATCATCATAGTGCGTGTTGTATCAGGTATGATCTTGTTCCTCCTTTTTGTAATCCCATTCTGTTGAGGGGTTCTAGGTGCACTCAACTATATTTTAATACCATGCTCTTCACAGTAGTCATAAAACTGATCAGAGGTGAACTCTCCTCCTCTATCTGATCTCAAACATTTTAGTGTCAATCCAGATTCATTCTCAACTTTAGCATTGAATATTTTGAACTTCTCAAAGGCTTCAGACTTCTCCTTTAAGAACGCAACCCACATCATCCTAGAAAAATCATCAACAAACAAAATGAAATACCTTTCTTCGTAGTATGATCTTGTTTGAGTAGGTCCACACAAATCTGTATGCACTAGGTCTAATTTGTTCTCAATTGAGTTATGCTTACTTCTGAGGGAATTCCTTACATTCTTTCCCATAAGAAATTCCCTACATATTGTGTCAACTAGTCTTGTAATACTTGGTAGGTCTCTAACTGCCTTAACATTTCTGATCTTTACTATATTATCAAACTTGATATGACAAAGTCTCTTGTGCCATAACCAACTGTCATCCACCTTTGCAACAAAAAAAATTACATCAGAATTAAGTTGAAAAACATTACCTTTTGTTTTGGAGCTTGATGCAATCATGTTTCCATCCTTTTTGTTAATCATGCACTTGTTTTCCTTGAACTCTAAATGATAAACTTTGTCAAGTAGCTTTCCAACACTCAGTAAGTTATGATGTAATCCATCAACATATAGAACATCATCTGTCTTATTCTTTCCATCCAAAGTGATAGAACCTCTACCTATGATAGGTTTGGGAGTGTTATCTTGAAATCTAACCATACCACCTTTGTACTTGTCTAACTGAACAAATCTATCTTTTTCACCTGTCATATGATGAGAGCATCCACTGTCAATGATCCAATCAGTTCTGATGTCTGCTTTGGAAATTAGAGCTAGTTCTTGTTCTTCCTTTTCATCTGCAATGTCCATTTCCTCAAGCAACCTTTCGACATCTCTAAGGGCAACGAATCCAATTTCATCTTCTCATGAATCTTCATCGGTTACACCTTCTTCAGCATGATAACATTCCTTCTTATATTTGGGTTTGTAATCAAATTTGAACTTCTTGACTCTTGTGGGACATTTAGATGCAAAGTGACCTATCTTATTACATGAAAAGTATTTGAATGGAATTTGTCCTTCATATTTACCTTTTCCTTTCTTTTCTCTTCTAGCAATCATAGCTATGATTTCTTCAAGTTCTTCATCAACTTCTTTTGTCTCATTGTGACTGGAGGTGTGTGAAGATTTCTTACCATGGACTATGGCTTTGAAAGCTATTTCACTTTTAGGTTTTGTCTTCAATCTTGATATCTCAAATGTAGAGATTTTACTGATTAGAGTCTCTCTCTTGAAGTTTTGTGAGAATTACATAGTTTCCTCTAGAATACTGATCTTGTTTTCATAGTCTGATGTCAAGGTAGTTAACAACTTATCCATTATATCTTATTCTAATATATTACCAACATTGTTCCTGATTCCAGATACTGCTTCATTTATCCTTTGATTGTAAGCTCTAATGTTCTCTTCAGGTAACATCTCAAGACTATTGTATTTCTTCTTGTTAGGGATTTTTCTTTTATGAATCACAGTGCTTGAAATGACTACTTGAACACTATACCTTCTAATACTGATTCAGATACAAGGAAAGCCTAATTGCTAAGGATTGGATAAGATCCTTCTTCGTCTTTGAGCTCCACAAATACTCAGGCAAGTTTTACCTCTTTATGATTACTGATTACACTGTATATATTAATGTGGACACTCATTTGCTATGTATCTTTGTTAAACCAACTTATGAAACACCTTGCAAATGACCAAGCATAACCAAATGCAAAACTTAACCATACAAACCATGATTGTAAATATAGCATAAATCAGTGATACACAAATTTTCATCCTTCTTCCTTTTAAGGAGGGATAACCTATTTGATTCACTCTCCAAGGAATCACTAAAATGGACACTATCCTGTTGATATGAGTCCCTAATGAGTTCAGCTTATTTGTTCTAAGTAACAAAAGTATATTTAATTGAAATGATTTTGATATTAGATGAAGATCAAACTGCAAACTATACTGTAGACCAGTGCCTATCCCTTGGGCAAAGAATCAATGAAAACATGAATCAACAAAGATAAACCAATAGAGATACTATAGAGTGCCTTACAAACTACATGCAGTTGAGATAGAGTGCCTTACAAACTATCCTCTCATATACATACATCTGCATCAAATCCTTATCACAATTCTTTGCTCTCTGAAATCATCTATAAAACTTAGTCCTCTCCTTGAAAGGAACTCATAAATAATTAGAGAAACTACCTTGTAGCTGGTGTATTTCAAATGCCTTACAAGTGAAACACACTAGAGCACAAATAAAATGCAAAGAGACAAGATAATATGAAAGAGGGAAAACTACACTGTATTCTATTAATGGATTCTATTTCTACACATCCAGACAATAAGCTTTTAGAATATCAAAGATACAGAAGTATAACTTACAATAAAATTTCCACAAGACCAATAGGGACCTGCTCTGGGCATCTGCAGGAAAAAACTAGAATAGAGTAGAGGAAAGGAACCCTTACAACTGAGAAAAGAAGAAGATATATAGAAGAGAAAAAACCCTAAAAACTATGTCTAGAAAACACCTGTCCTTCTCTCAAATCTGATTTGCACTCATTCCTTCTTTTCCAAAAATCTGATCCTTCTCGGTGACTTCAAAAAGCTAATTTTACTTGCATTCCAAGTCTTCAAAATATCTTATTGATTTAATCAATTTTTAAATCCACTTGTCTTTTTAAAATCTAATTTTATCCTCATTATAACTCTTTCATTCTGCCACTGAGAAGCTTTCCAAATCTGATATTAATCTGAGAAAATTTGATTTCATTCTTCTTCAAAAAATCTTTGGGAAAGAAAATATGAATTTGATTATGCAAATAAAATATATGTATTTTATCTCTTCTTTCTGTGCAAATCTGATCTCCATAATCTAATCTTCATTCTGCCCAAATTTGCTATTATTCTGCAAAAAATATGAGTTCCTCTGTGTTGAAAATTCTTCCTGGAATGCATTTTTAAATCTTTGAAAAATAAAAAATCTGCACATAAACTATAGAAAAGACTATACAGATTTAATATTTTATGCAAATCTGATTTTATATTCCTTTTAATATTCCATGCACAAACTATAACATTTTAAATCATTTTAATCTTGAAATCTATGCATTTTCTCCCTTTATAATTCTATTTTATGCCTTTTTTCTCCCAGAATCCACCAAATTTTGACACTTGTCACATCCTGATTTGCTACCCTAAACTGGCCTTTTAACTCATCTTTTAACCCCAGTCATCTTTTCCTCTTTGTCTCCAAGTCTCTGAATAATTCCTTTAACTCTGATTTGATTTGGAGACTTGGAGACTACCTTTAGTCTCTAAGTCTCTAAATCATTTTCTTGTCCTTGAGTCTATTTGGAGACTTGGAGACTAACTTAGTCTCTAAGTCTCTGAATAATTTCAACCTTAACTAAACTTCAACCACGGTTAGCCTGCACCATGTAGTCTCTAAGTCTCTTGAAGCTTTTCTTAACCTTGAGTCTATCTGGAGACTTGGAGACTAACTTAGTCTCTATGTCTCTAGATCCATTTGCTAACCATGAGTTTGTTGGGAGATTTGGAGACTACCTTTAGTCTCTAAGTCTCTAGATCTTTACTTAACCACACCTTAACTATAGTTTAACCATGATCAACCTTTTTCTCATTGTCTCTAAGTCTCTTGAAGTTTTCATTAACTTTGGTTAGATCTAGAGACTTGGAGACTAGCCTTTAGTCTCTAAGTCTCTAGATGAATTTCTCAACCATGGGTTTGATTTGGAGACTTGGATACTTAGAGACATGGAGACTAACTTAACTCAACCATTAACCATGCCTCAACTATGGTTACTTTGAACAATGTATTCTCTAAGTATCATAAACTTTTTCTTAACCATGGTTTGATCTGGAGACTTGGAGACTAGCCTTTAGTCTCTAAGTCTCTAGATAAGCTTAAGTTGACTGCACCTTGACTGCACTTTAACCATGGTCAATTTTTATAGTGTAGTCTCTAAGTCTCTGAATGGTTTCACCAACTATGGTTAGACTTGGAGACTTGGAGACTACCTTTAGTCTCAAAGTCTCTAGATGATTTTCTTGGCTTTGGAGACTATCTGGAGACTTGGAGACTAACTTAGTCTCTATGTCTCTAGATCCTTTTGCTAACCATGAGCTTGTTGGGAGATTTGGAGACTACCTTTGGTCTCTAAGTCTCTAGATCTTTACTTAACCGCACCTTAACTATAGTTTTACCATGATCAACCTTTTTCTCATTGTCTCTAAGTCTCTTGAAGTTTTCATTAACTTTGGTTAGATCTAGAGACTTGGAGACTAGCCTTTAGTCTCTAAGTCTTTAGATGAATTTCTCAACCATGGGTTTTATTTGGAGACTTGGAGACTTGGAGACTTGGAGAATAACTTAACTCAACCATTAACCATGCCTCAATTATGGTTACTTTGAACAATGTAGTCTCTAAGTCTCATAAACTTTTTCTTAACCATGGTTCGATCTGGAGACTTGGAGACTAACCTTTATTCTCTAAGTCTCTAGATGAGCTTAACTTGACTGCACCTTGACTACACTTTAACCATGGTAAATTTTTATAGTGTAGTATCTAAGTCTCTGAATGGTTTCACCAACTATGGTTAGACTTGGAGACTTGGAGACTACCTTTAGTCTCTAAATCTCTAGATGATTTTCTTGGCTTTGGAGACTTGGAGACTTGGTGACAAGGAGACTAACTTTATGTATTTTTACTCTAAAATTATGGGGCCCACTAGAATTTCAAAATTTCAACCAAGAGACCCACCAAATGGCCTCTTTTTTCTTTCTTCAAATCATATACTAAGTGTTGGAGCATATAAATGTTAAAAAATTTCACAATCCCATGCATGTGGGATATATCTCTATGCATTTTTGAAACTTTGCTATTGATTCCAATACTCAAAGAGCCATAAATTCTGTGTTTCAATTCTTATTTGTCTCAAAGTTTTACTATAGATGTCTAGCATGGTCATTTCAAACATATCCTAAATTTAGCCCAACCCAGATCGTAGTTTTTGAGATATGATTAAAAACGTGGCTGGCTGTGCACTTGCATTTTTAGATTTTTTTAAAAGTTGCCTCAAAATGCTGCTCATTAATGGCTAAATTTTCTTGCTAATGGTCATCATAAATTCCCTCCAGAGGTCTGGGCTCCCCTTTCTATTGTTTCATTTTTCCCTTTTATAACTTAAAATTTTAAAAAAACCTCTGCTTTGCACTGCCAAACTGCACAAACTGTCTTCAAATTTTGATTTACAAACTAATCAAAAAGAGCCCCCAGAATTTGAACCTCTGGAAATTGATTCACCTTTGCACATGGAACTTGAATCTTCAATTAGCTTGCACTAAAGGTGAACTGATCTATCGTCATCAATTTGCAAAGTTAGCATCTTATAATTTTTCTGATTTTGCACTCAGCAAATATGCATAAATTGGATTTGGAATCAAGTTGGAAAAGTGAACAAATGGATTGGTATGAGTCTGAAAATATTCAAATGGGTACACTTTCATGTTTTCAACATGGGGGAACATTCAATTATGCAATGAATTCAATTGGGTACAACTTGCAGAAGCTCAAAGTAGGCTATTCAGATATTTGGACATGACAGAGAAATAAGATAGTTTTGCAGGACCAACTTTGAGGAGACTAAAAACTTATCAAATGGATTCAAAATGACTTAGATTTAAAATATAAGCTCTCTGATATACATGTTAAACATTCTCAAAGTGGGTGAACTATGAAACTCAATGGGGCACAAGTTATTCAGATGCAAAGTAGGCTGGTTACAACAATTTGACACTATAATCAACATATGCAAAAAAGGACAAGTGCTCAAAACAAGACATCACTAAATGACTCAAAACTTGAATCTGACAATCTGGTATGTCTTTTTATGTCTAAAAAAGAGTGATGAACACTTGATATGCATGAAAAAATTTAGAATTGCATTTGGGCAAAAAGGCTCAAAAGTTCTCATAAGGGGTCAAAATGCAAAAATTTTAACAAGGTACTCAAAAACCTTGTTGAATTTTTGAGTACCAACAGTGGCTCTGACTGAGGAAAGTTAAATGCAAGTTTATATTGAGAACCATAAATCTCTAGAGTAGCAGATCACCCCAAAACTTCAAATCAGATTTTCTCCTTTATCTTTGCTCTTTTCAACTTTCACCTCTCAAAACTTTCAAAAAATGGGGAAACCTCTTATTGAAAGCAAACACACAACTGAAAGGGAAAGAAACTGTACAATATGTTCATTATCTACAAGAGGCCGAAAGCCCCAAAACTGATATCATCTCTTACCTCTATCATACATCTGATTTTCATCTCCATATATCGGAGGTAAACTGAAACTCTTTCTTCCATGTGCCTAATCAAAAATACTGCCACTCTGTATTAACTCATCACATGAAATCAAATCTGCATACTCTTCATATGAGCTTCCATAACTATTAGGTATATTTTCATGATAAAAATTGTGTGGCATATGCATGTCACATTCATTAGATAAGAACATAGTTTGATATCTGTAACATTTATCATCTTTTATCTGTAAACCACAACTGAAAAACTCATCATTCAACCGAAAGGAGGGACATACAACCTTTATCACACTACTTGGGCAAGCATCATTAGGTTCATTCACATCCATCATTTTCATATCATTCAAAATCAGAGAAGACTCACCACCTTGGATATGATCAAACTTAGGACATGGAGTAATAACCTCTTTATCAAAAATAGGAGCACCCTGCCATTTATCATCATCAAACAATTTTAAGGAAATGTGGTGGGTGGGAGGGAAAATACCAGCACATTGAATGTTTTCCAATGAAACTTGAGCCACTGATTGACCACTATTTAATGGTTCAAAGGTAGATTTAAAATCAAGACAAGATTCAAAATCCTCATTATTCTCTAAATCAGTTCTTAACTTCATATTTAGATTTTTTGTATCTACTAAATCTGAAGCCACACTGAAAACCTCATCATCTGATAAATCAAACTGAATTTTATTGTAGCCTAATGAAGAAGGAGTACAAGAAGAAATAGTATCACATATGTCCAAATCAGAATGCACTAATTCATTTTCCTTGTCAAAATCAATATGTGTTGGACATGAAAGTTCAAAGCTTCCATTTCCTGAATATCTAAGATACTCAAAAGATAAAATCTCTACAATTTGTTCATTGTGAAGGGAACAACAGCCATCTTCTTCATTTATCTCCTTACTATCTTCTTGTGTGATGCTGCAAATTTCTTCTTGGTTGGAGTCTTGTAGTGAAACCTCTGAAATCGTATCTTCTTGTGTAAGGTCCTCACTACAAACACTTATGTCTGCATCATAGTTATCTTCTTGTGACATTTTAACAGGCAAGAAGATTACAAACTGCCTCTTTTTCCCTCTTACTTAGTGCTGACCACTTTATAGGGAAAACTTATTTATAATTGATTTTCATGGAATAAAAGACTTATCTAATGAAAATAAAAATACCTAGAGTATGAAGAAGTTGTTGCAAGCTATTGATTTGAAGTCACCTCCAAATCAGTTGTATTGTAAAGCTGCCAATTTGTTGCAAAGAAAAATATTTGCAACTGGATGAGATCTTTTTTCCAGCTTTGACTTCTTCAAATCAGCAATCTCACACACACCACACATAAATCCCTTTATTGATTCCTTACTTGGCTACATCCATAGCCACAGGAGCCCAAAAATCTGCTGTCACTGTTGTTGCAAGTCCACCTTCTTTTGTAGTCTTTCTTTAACATGCACACTGGTGCAAATCAGAGAACTCGAAGTCGCCACTCACCAGTAGTGAGATCCTTTTGATACCATCTTGGAGAAAATAAAAACTTTCAGACACTTTGCAATAACCAATAGACAGACTTGACTCTTTTTATAAATCATAAGGAATATATCCTTTCTTTTTTGAAATCTAGACTCTATAACTGTTTCTCTTAACCAAACTCTGGGATATTTTAGCAAAGAAAGGAATTGAACATCTTAAACTTGCTTCCCTTTTATTTATCCCTAGTAGAGTCGCCAATTTGTTAGAGATTTCTCTTGTATTAATCACAGTGCTTGAAATGACTACTTGAACACTATGCCTTCTAATACTGATTTAGATACAAGGAAAGCCTAATTGCTAGGGATTGGATAAGATCCTTCTTCATTTTTGAGCTCCACAAATACTCAGGCAGGTTTTACCTCTTTATGATTACTGATTACATAGTATATATTAATGTGGACACTAATTTTCTATGTATCTTTGTTAAACGAACTTATAAAACACCTTGCAAATGACCAAGCATAACCAAATGCAAAGCTTAACCATACAAACCGTGATTGTAAATATAGCATAAATCAGTGATACACAAATTTTCATCCTTCTTCCTTTTAAGGAGGGATAACCTAGTTGATTCACTCTCCAAGGAATCACTAAAATGGACACTATCTTGCTAATATGAGTCCCTAATGAGTTCAGCTCATTTTTTCTAAGTAATGGAAGTATATTTAATTAAAATGATTTTGATATTGGATGAAAAACAAACTGCAAACTATACTCTAGACCAGTGCCTATCCCTTGGACAAAAGAATCAATGAAACACATGAATCAATAGAGATAAACCAATAGAGATACTGTAAAGTGCCTTACAAACTACATGCAGCTGAGATAGAGTGCCTTACAAACTATCCTCTCATATACATACATCTACATCAAATCCTTATCACAATGCTTTGCTCTTTGAAATCATCTATGAAACTTAGTCCTCTCCTTGAAAGGAACTCATAAATAATTAGACAAACTACCTTGTAGCTGGAGTATTTCAAATTCCTTACAAGTGAAACACACTAAAGCACAAACAAAATACAAAGAGACAAGATAATATGAAAGAGGGAAAACTACACTGTATTCTATTAATGGATTTTGTTTCTACACATCCAGACAATAAACTTTTAGAATATCAAAGATACATAAGTATAACTTACAATAAAATTTCTACAAGACCAATAGGGACTTGCTCTAGGCATCTGCAAGAAAAAACCAGAACAGAGCAGAGGAAAGGAACCCTTACAACTGAGAAAAGAAAAAAATATATAGAAGAGAAGAAACCCTAAAAACTATGTCTGGAAAACACCTGTCCTTCTCTCAAATCTGATTTGCATTCATTCCTTCTTTTCCAAAATTCTGATCCTTCTCGGTGACTTCAAAAAGCTGATTTTACTTGCATTCCAAGTCTTCAAAATATCTTATTGATTTAATCAATTTTTAACTCCACTCTTCTTTTTAAAATTTGATTTTATCCTCATTATAACTCTTTCATTCTGCCACTGAGAAGCTTTCCAAATCTGATATTAATCTGAGAAAATATGATTTCATTCTTCTTCAAAAAATCTCTGGGAAAGCAAATATGGATCTGATTATGCAAATAAAATATATGTATTTTATCTCTTCTTTCTGTGCAAATCTGATCTCCATAATCTAATCTTCATTTTGTCCAAATTTTCTATTATTCTACAAAAAATATGATTTCTTTTGTGTTGAAAATTCTTCCCGGAATGCATTTTTAGATCTTTGAAAAATAAGAAATCTGCACATACACTATAGAAAAGACTATACAGATTTAATATTTTATGCAAATCTAATTTTATATTCCTTTTAATAGTCCATGCACAATCTATAACATTTTAAATCATTTTAATCTTGAAATCTATGCATTTTCTCCCTTTATAATTCTATTTTATGCCTTTCTCTCCCAGAATCCACTAGATTTTGACACTTGTCACTTGCTGATTTGCTACTCTAAACTAGCCTTTTAACTCATCTTTTAACCCCAGTCATCTTTTCCTCTTTGTCTCCAAGTCTCTGAATAATTCCTTTAACTCTGATTTGATTTGGAGACTTGGAGACTACCTTTAGTCTCTAAGTCTCTAAATC
>MU228071.1:376748-426480 GCA_018584345.1 Thuja plicata
CTAAGTCTCTGAATTATTTTTCCAACTATGGTTAGACTTGGAGACTTGGAGACTACCTTTAGTCTCTAAGTCTCTAGATGATTTTCTTGGCTTTGGAGACTTGGAGACTTGGAGACAAGGAGACTAATTTTATACATTTTTACTCCAAAATTATGGGGCCCACTAGAATTTTGAAATTTCAACCAAGAGACCCACCAAATTTTCTCTTGGTTCTTTCTTCAAATCATATACTAAGTGTTGGAGCATATAAATGTTAAAAACTTTCACAACCCCATGCATGTGGGATATATCTCTAAGCATTTTTAAAACTTTGCTATTGCTGCTAATAATCAAAGAGCCATAAAGTTTGCATTTCAACTCCAATTTGTCTCAAATTTTTACTGTAGATTTTTGGCATTGTCATTTCAAACATATCCAAAATTCAGTCCAACCCAGATCGTATTTTTTGAGATATGATCAAACACGTGGCTAGTTGTGCACTTGCATTATCAGATTTTTTAAAAAGTCGCCTCCAAATGCTGCTCATTAATGGTTAAATTTTCTTGCTAATGGTCATCATAACTTCCCTCAAGAGGTCTGGGCTCCCCTTTCCATGGTTTCATTTTTCCCTTTTATAACTTAAATTTTTTAAAAAACCTCTGTTTTGCACTGCCAAACTGCACAAACTGTCTTCAAATTTTGATTCACAAACTAATCAAAAAGAGCCCCTAGAATTTGAACCTCTGGAATTTGATTCACCTTTGCACATGGAACCTAAATCTTCAATTATCTTGCACTGAAGGTGAACTGATCTATCGGCATCAATTTACAAAGTTAGCATCTTACAATTTTCCTGATTTTGCACTCAGCAAATATGCATAAATTGGATTTGGAATCAAGTTGGGAAAGTGAACAACTGGATTGGTATGAGTCTGAAACTCTTCAAATGGGTACACTTTCATGTTTTCAACATGGGGGAACATTCAATTATGTAATGCATTCAACTGCGTACAACTTGCAAAAGCTCAAAGTAGGCTATTCAGATATCTGGACATGACAGAGAAACAAGATAGTTCTATAGGACCAAATTTGGGGAGACTGAAAACTTATCAAATGGATTCAAAATGACTTAGGATTTAAAACATAAGCTCTCTGATATACATGTTAAAAATTCCCAAAGTGGTGAACTATGAAACTCAACGGGGTGCAAGTTATTCAGATGCAAAGTAGGCTAGTTACAACAATTTGACACTATAATCAGCATATGCAAAAAATGACAAAGTGCTCAAAACAAGACATCACTAAATGACTCAAAACTTGAATCTGATGATCTGCTATGTCTTCTTATTTCTAAACAAGAGTGATGAACACCTGATATGCATGAAAAACTTCAGAATTGCATTTGGGAAAAAAGGCTCAAAAGTTCTCATAAGGGGCCAAAATGCAAAATTTTTAACAAGGTACTCAAAAATGTTGTATTTTTGAGTACCAACACTTCTTCCATGTCTTCCTATGTGCATTCTTTGCTTGAACATCTCCTTCAAACATGTCTTCTAAATATTTCCATATGGAATATGCTCTATCAATTTTCTTGATTTCAGAAAATTCACTGTCAGATAAGGCGCTGATTAGGGCTTCTTTGCCAATTGCATTATGTGTAAATATGTCCTCTTGTCTGTTGGTAGCATCATCCTTTGCAAGGTCTTTCAGAGATGGAATTACAACCTCTTGTGTGGCAATTTCAAAGATCTCAAATCCAATGCACTTTAGATGTGTTATCATTTTGTTTTTTGAATCCAAATAATTCTCTCCATCGAACTTAGGGCTTTTTTTTGTGAAGTAAGACATTTGATCTACCTTAAGTTGTTAGGCTTCTTCTCCAAGGCACTTGGATCTGTTACAATTTGTTAGAATAGTCCCAAAGTATAACTGAGAGGGCGGGGGGGTGAATCAGTTATTAGTTACTTCAGTCCTTTTTACTTCTTTAACTGTAGTATACAACAAAGTAAATGCATAATCATATAACACAGTACTCAACACACAATTTGATTATGGGGAAACCAAATGGTAAAAACCCCGGTGGGAATTAGTCACTTGGTTAAGGGTCGGACCCTGTTAGGAGTCTTTTACAAATAACCATGTTAGGGGTGGTGGACTCACTGTCCAAAAGCTCACTGCTTGATGGTGAAGGCTAAACCTTTTGTATAACAGATATGCACTATATCTGATGATGAAATATAGAGTAGAACTGTTATCTTGATCAATTCTAGTGTATTACAATCTTTCACTTCTTCTTCACATAGATCCTTGATGAATGAACCAACTTTGAAAATCTGCTTTGTACATCTTTCTTTACATTTTGTATCACTCACACTTAGCGTATCATAATTGAACTACTATAAGTATCTTCTCCAAACTAGAAGGTCATGTCGACTCTTAGAAATACTTCATCAATGTCTTAGTTGGCTTAACTAAGCATGTAAACAATATTAATTCTGCGCAAGTCAATGCTGAACAGACGCGACGCTTCACTGAGTCGGCCTCACCAAATTAACCATAACTTTGCAATCATCTTGAAACACATTTGGCACCTTTAGATTTATATCATCAACTCATAAATAATCATGCATATACACATGCATATCCTGAAGATAGGTGCAACTCATGAGACATGTTATATACGTCGGCCCTAAATGGTTATACATCCAAAACTGTAACTGCTAATAATAAACATGTCAACAACATGTATCTATCCATGCAAGTCTTCATGTCATCATTCACATAAGTTCATACAAAATTACTACTATGTATTATATGTTGTCATCAATAACAAACATACAATCAATCAACTACTCTGAATCAAATCTCCAACAAGTGATGCCCATGGATGAATCTGAGACCTAGGGAAGAAAGGAAATTTAACAAACCTTTAGCACGTTCACTTGTTAGGGAATTATGCTCTTCTCTCTTTGAGAGAATCAGAAACCCAAAATCTTGTGAATTGGTTGGAGGAGAGTTAGCTCGATGATGAATATGTCTAGCATGTTTGGGTGTGGTGACAAGGTAGAGAAGTATTCTCTTCTCTCTTTGAGAGAATTAGAAAATATGACTCTCGAATCTGAGCCATGTTTTATGTCACCTTTAGAGGGCCTGCCGGAAGTTGAACCTCCGGGAATGACCCAAGTGAGTACACACCTATCACCAGTGATTCCACCTCACTATAATAAATTAGTCTTTTTCAAGTCCAAAGACTCCAAAGCCATGGTAACTTCTTTATCATGATTCTGACTATCATCTTGAGAAAGCCTTGTCTGTTGTACTAAGCGGCGCTACTCCCAGCCCTACTTGCGGGGGTGTATGAATTTGAAGTGTTGGTGTGGCTGCAAGGCCCCAGCCCTGTATCGTGGATGTTGAAGGTTATTGTGAATGGAAGCCCACTAAAAAAATTTCTTAGTTAGATGCCTACCCGAATCACCTCTAAAAAGAAGACATAATCTATGGGTAGGGAGGGGGAAGAATCTCTCTCCTAGATTCTCAACATAGGTATGCACCTGGATGCTTGAAGTGGTATATGACACTAGCCCCTAATGTAAGGGTAACCTTTGAACATATATTACTGAGTCCTTGGAAACACCAAAAATATGGACGCCCTCTTAGGGGTGACACTGCTGTGTGAGGTGCGCGCATACACATAAGTCAGTGAGGCATGAATTTTGTCTTCTCTACCATTTTTTTATAGGGATAACTAAGTGCTTGTTTCAAGTCTTAAACTATCCAATCATGATTAAACAAAGACTCCCATGATTCTTCCAAGTTTCCTTGTCCTTGGTAGAACTATTTGCGACTACTTCTTGCGTCACTATTGCTTGATCAAAACTTTATGCTTGTTAACGATTGCTTGTCACATTCAAAATGAGATTTTTGATCTGAACTATCATCAAACTATCATAAATCTAGAAATTATGTCAAAGAACAGTCCTATCTGTGTCTTGAAATCTGATTTTTGTCTCAAAAACTGAGTCGATCTATCGAAACCTAGATTTTTCTCACGTGAGATTCTAGAAATTGAGAATTTCCTCACGCGAGCTTTCATTTTCTCACACGTAGTTAAAAATTTATTCATGTGAACCAACTCTTTCTCACGTTAATCTATACCCTAGTGTCCCAAAACAATGAGCTATTTCCTGTTGATTGATGAGTTTTTTGCCTAATCTAATTTTTGTCTGAGATCTGATTGCCTGTTTCCCTGTCGTCTGCAATCTGAAACTGATTGTCTCAAGTTGCAAAAGTAGGTTCATCAACCTTGAATCAAGATCACAGTCATTGCTATCTCTTGTCTCAGTTGGACATTATCTCCTTTGTCCTTTAGTCTTGGACTTAGTCAACACTTTAGATATCACTTTAGCACCTATCAGTCAATCAATATAATTCATTGTACCTCCTCTTCAATCTTCTTAGCAAGTACATCAAGACAATCTTACAATGTATAAAAGCAAAGAAGAGATTATTAGGGAAACTTTATTAAAACAACTTTAAACTTTGGAATCTGAACTCCAATGATTAAAGGGTAAAAAGGATACTTCATCTGATGAATCCTCATTAAGATCAACCTGTCCTTTGTTGTTTGATCATGATTCTTATATCTCCAAACTTCCTTCCAACATGGATAAATCTTGGTATGACAATCTCATCTTTGATCAAGAACAATTTTATGACAATGCCAACTTTGATCAAGACCAGTTTTATGACCATCCTATCTTTGATCAAGAGCATGTAGAGGAAACTATGACAAAAATAGATGAAATCATTTTCTATCTGCAAAAGAAGGATATTGCAAGTCAAGAAACATCTATTTATCCTTTAGAGAGAATCTTTACTCCTTAGGGACAATCTTATCAATCATCATTGGAGGAACTTCTTGAGCATAATCTCATCACATTGCCTCTAACCACATCATGTGGATTCAAATTCTTGAGTAGCTATTGTGCATATCATCGACATAACAAGCATAAAACTTCATCTTGCATGGAGTTGAAACATAAAATCCAAGATCTCATAGATTATGGCATAATCAAATTAGAAAATCCTAATGAATCATCTAGTGAAGATACTAATCTCAAGCATGATCAATATTAGGAATCCCTATCTAGCAATGGTTCGCATATCCCATCTACTTATTCCCTTGTTCCTCTATCTCCTAAAGGTTCCCCATCTCTATCAAGGATTGAACCTAATGATGAATATGTCTACCCTCAAGGACTACCTCTAAAAGAGATCCAAGCTAATCCACATATGGCTGCAAGCCTTTCTCAGGCTTCAAAGATCATAGACCCAAGCTTCCATGTGATTCAACGCTTATCATGCCTACTCAAAATGATACTCCATTAGCCTTTCAAGAATCCCTCATGCATATCAAAACTCCCACCTCGTCCATAGAAGTGGCTCCATGTCAAGAGGAAAATCCAATGTGCGAAGAAACAAATACCAGCAATGATCAAAATCAAGACACCATTCATCCTTATCCAATGGTTGGCCAAAGTCACACATCTCAAGAGTCTCATGATGATTTTATTATCCCCCTCCATTTCTTCCCAGAAGAAACTCTTACATCTCTAATCTCTTATCTATCTCCCAAGCAAGATCAAGATATCATTTCCACCATCTCTAAGGAACCTATTGAAAATCAAGAGCAAAGTACCCTTTTTACACCATCTAAAGATCCTTGTCAAGATCAGAGCATCCCATCATCTCCATGTCATGGTCTTCCATATCCAAAAAACATGATTCCTCTAAATCCTTTACAGAAAAATAATTCCTCTCAAGCTTCAACTGCTCCTATCAAAGCTACTCATGCACCTATTGATATAAAGGTGAATCAAAAAGAGAAGAGCCTTGGTCATGCAGCTCATTCTAAAGATGTTGGTATCCCCTCCACATGTTATATCCCTCCTATATGTAAGCATCAGTCTTCTCCATCTTCCAAATCCATCCTTGGTCCCTACATCCCAAAGCTGAGACCATCAAACCTTCCATCTATATTGGGTCCTTATGTCCCCCCATCTACCATGCCTATCAATACAAGCTTGTCATCCACTTACCCTATCCCCTATCAAGATCAAAAAAGACATACATCCTTGAAATCTCCCTATCAACCAATCCATATAAACCAACCATATCGGCCCTATTCATCCACAATTACCAAGTCTTTTGGAAACAATTTGGATGTAAAACAAAAAAATCAGAAATACAAGAATCCACTTACATAAGAAGATCACTATTTCCCATCTAATCAACATGTGACTACAAATATAAAGTAAATATTCAAGAGACCGCATAGGTCCACTGAGGAAAGAACCAAATCAAAGAAAATATGGGTTCCTAAATCCATTATGAAAGAATTGCATTCTAAATCATCTGATACAAATGGAAAATCAAAAGTTATGTGGATTCCCAAGCCTATCTTAAAAGACTTGAACAAAAAGGAAAAGTTAGATTTGGCATCCAAGATTCCAAAATCTTCCACTTCATCTCCATCTAAACATCTCCCATCTTCTAACTCCATCTTGGGTCCTCGCATACCAAGGTCCATATCCACTCATCCATCAACGTCTCAAGCTATTCCATCCACTTTTCCTCCATTCGTCCACTACCCTTCAAGGGGTGTGTCAATTTTCATCTTATCACCATACCCTATCCAATATCCTGCACCTACCTCTTACCCATCCATCTCATATCCTTCCATCCGTCTTATCCAATCCACCACATAAATCCTTGGCCACCATCTCCCTTATCCTCCATATCAATCTTCTTTACCATCACCCTATCAGCATCTTCGAGCATACTTTCAGTAGCCTTGGCCTATTATAGCATATCTTTCAGAGGAGCACTATCCAAAGAGAAAGAAGCTTAGGTTCCTCCCTAAATCAAAAAGTACAAAGAAAGGAAAAAAAAAAAAAAGTGCCTTGGTGAAAACCTGGTAAACAGGTGCCTTGGTAGCAAAAGTAAAGATAAATCAATCCATCCTATGGTGAAAACCACTTCTTGTGGAGTCTTGGATAAGTACCATGATAAAAACCTGGAAAACAGGCATCATGCGTAATTCCTCCTACTTGCACTCTTCACTTGGGGGCAAGTTTCTTCCATGTCATCTTCTCCCATCATATCTTACATCCAGCTAGCTCATGAACATCCATGTTCCTTTTGCTGATCCTGAAAAAGTTGAGCCTATCCATGAGCATCATGTATCCTGACATTCATGATCCCTTCCATCAGCCTATTCACTTTCTCTCATACATGCTACCCTATCGTGATCTTGCTTATCCCAATCATATCCTTCCTATCTCTGTGCATTCCTATCATAATCCCAAACATGCACTTATACCTCCATCAACCTTTATCCTGATCATAGCTATATCATATCCTATCAAATTGACCCCTTGTTCTTGATCAAAATTGAAAAAAAAGTTCTAAGAGGTCTCTTGACATGTTCACTCTTTTGGACCACACACTTTTCATGACATTAGGTCATTACCCTAAATGCTATACAACATTGCTCCATGAGACTACATTGCTATTTTTTTTTTCCCTAGCTTGGGTAATCTTGAAGAGACTATCCTTGAGGGTCGCATTCACCCTCTTCATCCATCATTGGCCATCCATCTCATACATCAGCTTTCTAATCCATCTGCAATGTCCTACACCTTGCTAGACATTGGGGCAAACCAATGTGATCTTGCTTGAGATTGATAATGTAAAAAAGACTAAAAAAATTGCAAAATCTCTAAAAATTCTTAAAAATCATAAAAAGTCCTGAAAAAATGATCATCTTGGTGAAACCTAGCAATAGGGACTTTGGTGCATCAACCAAAAAAAAATCTCTATTGCCTATCTTTCAATGAATAGGTATCGAAGCAATCTAACCTTGACTCCTGAAGATTGAGCCTTGTTCTGGGGACAGTATTTTGAAAGGTGATAATCTTTTAGGTCTCTGGGAAATCTAACCCAGATTCCTGGGAGTCAACATGCTCTCCATTACCTTCAAGACATCAACTTCACATGGATTGGAACTCATCACACTCAGGGGCATCTTCCTGGTCTAGGGGGCATTGTCCTATCTTTTGGAATCTCTCTCCTCTTCACATCAGTCACCAGTGGTTCTCACTGAGTCTTCTTGTTGATGCTTAGATCTCACATCGATCTCTATACTTGAGAATCTTTCTTGCATCAGTCACTAGTGATTCTCACTATGTCTACCTACTGTCGCTATACTACTGATATTTCTCATGTCAACTCACTATTTGCATATTTGACATCAATCCACTTTGGGTCTTTTCAAAATCCCACCTGACTTGACATGACCTCAGCATCATAGCTCAGGAGAAATCCAATCAGATTTGTCCTCTCTATATGAGTCAAGTCAGTCATCAACGTTCATTACTTGCAGGCATGGCTCCCCACTTTGATCACATCTTTAGTTTGCACTCGAGTTAGTAATCTTGTCAGTTCTAAAGGATAACTATCTACTGGCATGAACTGGTGTTTCTCAACACCCCTATCAAATAGTGTTCTTCAACACTATCTTTGGACACATCTATATTTTTCAACAGACAGTGGACATCACAACATAAACATCTCTCGATAGAAATCAAACACAATGCACTCACAAGCACAACGATGTTTTTCAACACCCTAAACACATGCACATTCATAAAATTTGAAACATGCTATGATTGAATATTTATTTGTATGTTGTCTATTCTCATGGTTTTCATTGATATTTTATTTTGTCTATTGCTTGTTGGTGTAGTCCTGATGATCCGGCAATGTTAAATAAACATGGTGTATGTGATAAGAGCTCCAACACTAAAGTGGAATAACCTCACATCCCTTGATCATGTTTATTTGTATGCCATGGTGAGGTTGGTACTATCTCCTTGACTCTTATTGCTATGTTTCTTTACTTGTGTACTCTTACTATATCAAACTAGAAACAATGTTCAGGTCATCTTGGCTTTTGTGCCCTGGTGCTTATGTTCATTTCCTACATTTTATCTGATGAACGTCATATTCATATCCTTATGGTCATAGTGGTACTAGTAAGGATTGTATCGACTTTGATGTTACAAAAGTACTCAATGATCATAATTATGCGATGAGTTCAACAACCAAGTCCTAGGGTTGCATTTAGCTTAGGCTTGCATTCACATTTTAACCTTGCATAGTGACAGTTTTGGTACTCTCTTCATTGTCTTCTCATTCTTTGAAGGTTCTCATCTTTTGTCCTAGATTCCTCTTGGCTGCACACGTGTTCGACCCTTTCTCTCTACCTCTAGCTATATGCTCAATCTATTTTCATGATTGAAATTGAAATCTGACACTCCTAAGTAGCTCAAAATTGTGTTTTAAAATTTCAGGACTAACGTGCTCTGACACTTGTGCAGTCGATTTTCTGACTTTACTTTCTTGTCAGAATCATCTCTCATCATCATTTTCTCAGCTTTTGCAATCTTTTCATCAAAGTCAACTCTAGTCAATTTTGGTCAAACTTGGTCAACTATGGTCAAACCTAGTCAATAGGACCTCCTGATTGCTCTAAATCGATTCTGCCTTCCCTTGATCTATCTCTGAATTCCTCTAGATCTTAGATCTTACTTATATCTACAATCTTTTGCTGTCAATCATGTTTCTGTGGTGTCATCTTTCAATTTTGCTCTCGAGGGGGCAGGATTATTGCATCATTAAATCTTTTCGCATCATTCTCGAATCAGTCTAATCTGAATCAAAAGTCCCCATTGCTAGGGGCATCTCATCACTTGGGACATATTCAGTGTTTCATACCTTATGATCAAAATTGGATATTCCATGATCTTGAATCTCTAGGGGCATCTTGATGTCTCGCATCTTGTTATCTTGTCATCTATCTTTCTAGGTATCTGAGCAATCTAACTCTGATCCTCAAGGATCAAGCTTCATTTCGAAGATGATTCTTGAAATCCCATTGGGTATTGGGGCAATCTAACCCTAATTCCTAAAATTCATGCTTCGTTCTGAAGACGGCTCTCAAAATCTCTTTTTGATCGTTATCTGGGCAACCTAACCCAGATATCGGAGGGCTAACCTTCGTATTGGGGAAATCTAACCCTGATTCTCTAGATAGTCCTAAATCTTCATCAGCTATTAGTGGGCATTGGGACAATCTAACCCCGATTCCAATCTTCTCTCAATTGGTATTTGGATCGTTGTCTTTGAAATCTAACTTAGACTTCAGAGAATCATGCTTCGTTCTGAAGATGGTTCTGCTTCACGATCTGATCAGTGTCTTGGCAACCTAACCTAGACTCCTGAAATATTCACATCAAACTATTCTTTGAATCAATGCGCTTCTCGCACATCAATTCAAAGAGCAACAAAATGTAACACCCCAAAATTGGCACCTTACAATTCTAATCAATTTTGGTGCATTTTCTCATCATCGAAGTCCTATTGTACTAGGCAAATTCTTGTTCCTAATTGTCTTTAATTGACTTATTCTCAAATGCAGAAAACCTAAATTTGCATAAATCTTACACCATATTTAATTCCTAAATTTTCAAGATTTATTAGCTAAAAATATCTATGATTAATTAATTTAATTCTAAAGTCCTAAGTGATTTTAAATTAAATTAATCCCACCCCCTTTAGGTAATACACATCAAAGGAATTAAATATTATTTGGTTATTTGAATGAATTATCCTCATTTGAATTTAATAGTTCAATATGAAAAGCCACCCATGTGGCAATAATTCATTCATTTAATTAAATAATTCTTCCAAATTTGTCTTGCCTTCCTCCATGGAGATGAAGAGTTAGTTGTTTCTTTCCAAGAAACTCTTCATCCTCTCTTTAGGATTTTCTATATTATGGACCTTCTTTCCTTCATTTAGAGGAACAATTTTAGAGTACCAAAACTATAGCGAATTACTGTCTCAATTCTCTCATATTTCTAAGCTTTTGTTGCATATTTAGTGTAATTTAATTTAGCTTAATGGCATTTTGCATCTAAATTTAGTTTGTTTAATATCAAGTAGCTTAATTATGTTGTTTTTTCAAGTTTCTTAGCTTAAAATCTGCATCTTCATTCCTAGATTATAATTGCATCTCTCATATAGAATAAATTTCATTTCAGTTTTCAAAGCTTTCAAATTATCCATTTTAGCAATGGTCTATGTTTGTTGGCTCTCATTCTGAGAGTAATTAAACACCCCAACTAAATAGGAGGCAACATGTCGATTCAATCGATATTGTAGAATGAGCAATTCATGTTCATCTTCACAATTCAATGATTGAGCACTGACTATGTTGTGATGTGGCTGATTTAGAGGTCAACATTTAGACACATACAAGGGTATATCATTGATATTGAGGGTGTCTAGGTTGACCCAGTAAAGATTCAAATAATCAGAGATTGACCATCTCCTAATACTTTCATAGAGCTCCGTAGCTTCTTGGGCTTAGCCAACTTCTATCGCAGATTTTTTTTTGGTTTCTCACATATATCATGGCCTCTCAATCAATCACTAAGGGGTGGAGCACATGAAAAATTTCAATGGACAGAGGAAAATCAAAAATCATTTGAAGAGTTAAAGAAAAGACTATGTTTAGCACCAGTACTAGTCCTCCCACATCTGCAACATTCATTTGAGATAGAAACTGATGCATCTGATTATGCTCTTGGCGCAGTACTCACACAACATGGGCATCCTATTTCCTATCATAGTGAAACTTTTTCTGATATAGTACATAGGTACCCCACCTATGAAAAGGAGTTGTATGCTATTGTTTAGGCCTGCAAACATTGGAAACATTATATACTGGGAAAGTAAACTATTATATATACAGACCATAAACCCCTTCAATTCTTAAAAAATACAAGGGAAGTTGCAGAATGATAGACATCAAAGGTGGTCAACTTATCTACATCAATTTCACCTCAACATTTGTCATAAAAAAGGAAGCAGTAACAAAGTGGTAGACTGTTTGAGTAGGCCTCTAATTTCAGGTTTGAAAGTGGTGTTTGATTCATGTGGTCATCAATCATCCACATGGGAACAACTATATGGTATTGAGCCTAATTTTTCTAACATATATGGTAATTTGGTAGAAGGAAAGTGTGTCTTTGATTTTCACTTGTAGGATGGGTTGCTTTGCCATGTTGGTCATATATGTGTACCCACTGAGGAAAAAAATAAAATGATATGGGAAGCTCACTACAATAGTGTTGCGGGACATTTTGGTATTGGTAAGACTACTACTATTCTTCAAAAGTATTTCTATTGGCCAAAAATGAAGCAGGATATAATTTCATATATACAAGCTTGTGTAGCCTGTGCAATTGCAAAGCCAGCAAACCTTAAGTTAGGGCTCTACTTACCATTACCTATACCTGATAAGCCATGACACTCTATTTCAATGGATTTTATGTCTGGGATTCCAACTACTAGGAGGGGGCATGATTGTGTATATGTTGTGGTAGATAGGTTTTCTAAAATGGCTATCATGGTAGCATGTAAAGAAATTATTTTTGCAGAAGAGACTGCCAAGTTATTTTTTGAACATGTTTGGGTTCATTTTGGTTTTCCCAAAACCATTATTTTGGATAGGGATAGTAGGTTCATCAACAAATTTTGGTCAGTACTATGGGCTAAAATGGACACAAATTTGACAAAGTCCACATCATTCCATCCCCAAACTTGTGAATCGACTGATCATTCATATCTTACAGATGTATCATTCAAAACATCCTCGCACATGGGATGAAATCTCACCCTACGTGTAACATAGCTACAACCATGCACTCCATAGTACTATAGGGTATAGTCCATTTGAGGTTTGTCTTGGGTATCAACCATTGAAACCTATGGATGTAGCACTACCAGTTTTGAAACCTAATAGTCTATTGAATGCTAAAAAGGAGGTAGATAAAGAAGAAAAATTCATTGATAACATTAGACACCTACAACAGCAAGTTCATGAGATTTTAGAGCAGAGTAATCAAAAGTATAAGGAAAGGCATGATAAACATAGAACTCCTCATCACTTTCAGATTGGTGACAAGGTATGGTTACATCTTCAGAAAGAGCACCTTCACAGACCAAATAGGAAGCTTCATCCTCTTCATTATGGCCCGTATACTATTGTAAAGCAAGTTGGTGAGAATGCTTTTGAACTTAATTTTCCATCCTTATTGGGCCTGCATCCAGTTTTCAATGTGGAATTTTTGACACCCTATTTTCCTCCTTTGTTGGACATTTCACAAGCTACTGAGCACATTCAAGCTGCAAAATTATCTACTACTATTCCAGTCTAGTGTGACCATGTTACTGAACTCATTTCAAAGACTTTGAGAAATCAGAACATTCCTCTTTATCAGGTGGTTCGAGCAGGTTAGTATCCTCATCAATGAAAGTGGTCAACTAAGGAACAAATTGAAGCACAATTTCCTGATTTGTTGCAGTAGATTAATGCAATGGGGCCCATTTCCTCTCAAGGGGGGAGGAATTATTAGGATGGAATTGGGAAATATTGAAATTTAATTTTTTTAGTATTTTAGATGTCTCAGTAATCTGCATTTTTGAAGGTCTTCGGGGCATTTATGGCCCTGTCTTCCTCGAGGAAGGGTAACCATAGATTTCAATTCTTAATTTTGGGTCTATAGTTTTTGATTATCTTTCCAATGAAGTAAACAGTTTGTAAATATATCGGACCTAGGACTAGAAAGTTATGCCTTCTCCAAGTAGGCCTAAATTTTAATATAGTTTTTTGAAATTTTTGGTAGTTTTAATAAGTTTATTTGTAATAAACATTATGAGGACTCTTCATTTCATTTCCAAGAGATTCTAGTGACTCTTGGGATCCTTCATGTTTGTATAAACTCCAATTTTGAATAGAATCATGGATCACTTTTTGGCTTGCAATTCTATTGTTCATCTTTATTGTTTCTTTCATTGAATTCAACAATACCGTCGATTTCACACCAGGTATTGTAATATGGTTTCTTATTTCAGATCAACACCACATCAAAAATCATTCACACAAATATGACACTAGGATTTAACGTGGAAACCTATTATGGGAAAAACTACCAGTAACATGCTACCAATTTTTCACTCTTTTGAAGTGAGTTCTATGAAAAGCCAACCCGGTAAAAGGTTATAATACACACTATTAAATATGACCTAGTTAAAGGATTTAATCACTCTATTTGAAGTGATCCTTGTTAGAGGCCTTAGACCATTCCATTAGAATTTCACCTTGATTAAAGAATTTAACAATATGACTGTTAGGTCAACCATGTTTAAAAGGATTTTGCAATTGATACAATGGTTAGAAAGTAACAGTAAATTATGATCTGAAATATACAACTCACTTTGCAAATACAAATCCAATTATATCTCAAATGATAATTCACTGAATGGCCTCAATTTTCATCTCCATCATTTTGAGTTGCTCGAAAATCCTTTAAGCAAACACCACTGTGCAGTCCTATACTTCTCTATTCAGCCTTCTCTTCTTTCTTCTTAGATTTTTCCAATCAATTGAATTAACCATATATCACCACACACATATAACCTACAATTAGGTTAAAATTATACCTCTCTAATCAGGTGGCTCAATCTATTACCGCTTAATCACCACCGTAGATCTTAGGCTTAGGTCAGATCCAACACATACTTCCATCATTTTGTTTCCATCTACATTGTAGAATACATCCTAAAACTCCTTGAATCCATACATAAAATGGTTAAACATACATTAAATGATCATTTAATTCTCCACAACAATCATCCTTGTCCTAAATATGCTTCACATATCCCAATAAAATCAACTATGTCGGCTAGGATCTCAAATCTCTCTCAAACTATCATAATACTAATACTCGGTCAATACTACGTTCTATCACTCAGTCATCACTGTGTAACTCAGTAATTATCTAACAATAAATGCATGTTGATTCTCGGCAACACTAAAAGTTGCTCAACATATACTAGAACTCGGTCGACACTCACATCACTTGGAATTACTCGGCACATACTTAAGTTCCTTAATCTTCTATTTTGTAACTCGATCAAGACTAACCTTCTAGTCATCCAAAATTCACTTAGACTTAAGATAAAAAAAAAATATTTCCTTGTCAAGGTGCAATGTCATCAAGTACCCATTGTAGTTTTACATAACTGAACCATTCACCAAGTCTTCTTATTATCTCTCCTTTTTGAATATTCTACATCAATAAATTGATATGGCACTTTAAAGATAAGAATTGTCTTACCAATTAAGGTTTTAGATAAATGACAATATAAGAATTGTCTCAATCGTAGTTTCCAAAAATCTCCATCTTTGGCATTGAAGGAAAACACATGTAAACAAACAACATATGCAAGGTTCCCAAACAATCTAAAAAAAATGTTTTGTAAACATATTTTCATTAATGTCCTTAGCTTCATTCTAATTCTCTCCAATACAAATATTGTCTCCCTCTTGGATACAATTATCTTTCTGTAGCTTATCTCCCTTAATGTTTTCATGTCTTATTCTCCCTTATGTGTATCTCCCTATTTGACAACAATACCAAAGACACACATCTTCAACATGTAGATATCTCTATTTTAGGTTTCTGAATTTTGTTCTCCCTCTGCCCTCTTCCTTATGACTAATCAACATCTTTTTCTTAATACTTCACAGCTTTAAGCGACTGCTAAAGTGTTACCACCTTTTGCATCAATCTGCCAGATATTCTATGTAATACATTTGATGCAACCACTCTATGTGATCTCAGTTAGCCTCAGATGAAGGAATCACTCCTAATTTTCCACTTAGATGCTCATAAGTATCCTTAGGTAAATCCTTAGTAAATATATATGCCAATTTTTCCTTTGTATTACCATACTCAAGTCTTACTTCGTTGTCTTGTACTAGTTCTCTTAAGTAATGATACTTGATAGCAATATGCTTGGTATTTGTATGCATCACATGGTTATTTGAAATGTTAATAGCACTAGTGTTATCCCAATAAATAACAACTGGGTCTATGATTTCCTCCCTGATACCTTTCAACAATTGCTTGATCCACACTATGTTTGAATAATTTACTATTGCTACAACATATTCAGCCTCTGCTATGGATTGAGAAATACAGTTTTATTTCTTTCTTGTCCAAGAGATTAGTCTCTTTCCTAAAAGGAATGCACCACCACTTGTGCTCTTTCTATCATCAACATTACCTTCCCAATCCACATCTGTGTAAACTTTCATTTCAAACTTATCATTATTCTTGTAATATAATCCATAGTCTTTTGTTCCCTTCAAATATGTCAGAATCCTTTTCACTACCATTAAGTGACTATCTTTAGGATTTGCAGAAAATATTGCAACAATCCCAACTGCTAATTCAATATCTGGTTTACTGTGGACAACATAGTATAGTTTTCCAATCATTGATCTATACAGGGTTTGATTCACTTCAGATATCTCATCAATCTTTGATAGTTTTTGTTCACTAGCCATAGGATTACTTACAGGTCTGGAGTCCTCCATGCCAAAAGTCTTTAGCATCTCCTTCATATACTTAGATTGAGTAATGTAGATACCTTTTCTTCATCTGATATACTTGCAGACCAACAAAGAATTTGATCACTCCAAACATAGACATCTCAAATTCAGTTTGCATCTCTTTTGTAAATAATTGGAAAAAAAAATCTTATCCTCCAAATTCTTAGGAATAACAGTGCACAAGACAACTGAGAGGAGGGGGGGGGGGGTGAATCAGTTCTATTCTAGTTTATTAAAATTTATAATTTATAAACCAAATCTTTAAATGTAAATAATAACATAGTAATAGCCAACACATAACACAAAATTTGTTGTCGAGGAAACTCCATTAAAGGTAAAACCCCAGTGGGAATTAACACCCACAATTAATGTACTAGGAGTATAGTATCCCTGTTAAAAGATATTAGCCCTGTTAGGAGCTTGTTACAACATTACAGTACACAATCCCTCTTAGGAGACAAACCCTATTAGGAGTCAAGGAAAATAGTAGGCTCACTAGCAAGGCACACTACCCAAAGAAGGTTAAAGACACCCTCAAGGATTTACAATCTGAATCAAGTGTATAAAGAAAATACACATTCCAGTGAACTATCTGATAGAAACTATCTTTTCTTGGTCAGTTCCAATAAATTATCTTTCTGTATCTTTCTCTCTCACAATTCTCCACAAGAATTTATCTTTCATATATACCCTCTTACAATAATTCATTAGGTCGGCCAGTTAAGCTTTCCTAATACATAATTAACTCGGTTAGCCAATTAAGGCTTTCCATCATACAAATAATTACATATCCCCTTGCTAAGATACACACAGTATCTATAACAAGTATACAAAATTATCAATCCATTACATATACTTCCAGATCCATAATTCATGCTCACAATTAATTTCACATGTTACATGTCTGAAGTCGGCCAAAAAATAGGTCTTCTCCAGAATACATGCCACAGCTGACATCATCAGTATCCCATCAACATTAGAAATCAACCCATTACTCTATCATATGTCAGTTTTCCACCAGTAAGATTGCAAGTTCTGAAATATCTTTGCGAGAAAGATATACCTGAAACACAGAGACCTGCTCTGTCTAGAATCACAGTTATAGTCCAGAAAACTAGTCTTCACTAAATCAACTGTAACATCCACAGTATGTAACATAAACAAAAGATACCTTAGGAATAAGGTCAGCATGCATCCTTCTACATAAATGCAACTTTGATCATTATGAATCATCTATACAGTGTTCATACACTCCTTCCAGTTAAGTAGCCAGTCTATCTTCTTCATAGAAATATATGTTGACATCAGTGACAAAACATGAATATCAATAGCATGATCAGTAATCAAAATTGATATCATCCAACAATCTCCCCCTTTTGCATTGATGGAAACATATGGGAAAATCCATATACATCAACCCAAAAGTACTCTCTCTCAATACAATCTTCTCAATATCCTCAACACAAATCTCCCAAAAATAGTAGGGATTTTCACATAGATTTCATCCCCCTTTGGTAGCAATAGCAAAGGGTGCCATAACTCACCTGTAGTCTTCTGTAAGATGTAGAATTCTCAAATATTCATGTCAAATCAGCTAGGTGCAAGATCACCCAAATGTACTTCATAGTATTCTCTTGTGACCACTCCCCCTAAGGAGTAGATCCATACATCAAGTCCAGAGAATGATATAGCTCTGAGTTCCACTGGACTAATGCACATATGCATCATTTAGTTTTCATTGGGAGGGGCCATCACCCCAAGCATGCCTCTAAGATATTCAAAAGAATCTTTTGGAAAAGGTTTAGTAAATATATCTGCTATCTATTCCTTTATGATAATATACTCCAGTTTAATCTCTCTATCTGCTACCTTCTCCCTCAAGAAATGATACTTGATTGAAATATATTTAGTCTTTGAATGCATTACATGATTCTTTGACATATTCACTATGTGGGTGTTATCACAGTGGATAATTACTTGTTCTTTGAAAATTATTCCAACGTCCTTTACCATTTATTTCAACCAAACAACTTGTGTATAGTTTATTGCAACAGCAACATACTCTGACTCAATAATAGATTTGGCAATACAGTTCTGCTTCTTTCTCAACCAAGAAACCAGCCTTTTTCCAAGAAAAAAATCACCACCACTTGTAATCTTCCTTTCATCCACATTACCTACCAAATCAACATCAGTAAAATCCTGCAATGTAAAATCATCAGATTTTTCATACCGTAGTCCATATTCTACTATTCCTTTCAAATATCTGAAAATTCTTTTCACAGTAGCAAAGTGTGTCTCTTTAGGATCTGCCTAATATCTAGCCATAATTCCAATTGCATTGGTAATATTTGGTCTAGTGTGTGTTAGATATTGTAGACCACCAATCATTGATTTGTACTTAGTCTGCCCAACACTTTGAGTCACATCACTTTTAGTTAGTTTGTTCACTGTTACCATGGGTGTACCAACAGGTTTACAATCTTCCATTCCAAATTTCTTCAACATTTCCTTAAGATACTTGGTCTGAGATATAAAAATGCTATTCTTACTCTGATTAATTTGAAAACCAAGAAAAAATTTCATCTCACCAATCATTGACATTTCAAACTCATTCTCCATTTCTTTAGCAAACTTATTACTCATTTTATCATTGCCTCCAAAAATGATATCATCAACAAAAACTTCTATAATTAAGATTCCATCTTCATCAGTTCTTAAATACAAATTATTGTCTACATTACCTTTTCTAAAACCAAGACGAAGTAGATGTTTATCCAGTCTTGCATACCATGCCCTTGGTGCTTGTTTCAGTCCATACAGTGCCTTCTTCAGTCTGCAAACCATGGTTTCATCATATGACAAAGGAAAATCATCAAGTTTCTCAATGTACACTTCTTCTTCTAGATCACCATTCAAGAATGTTGACTTCACATCCATCTGATACACTTTGAAGTATTTATGTGTAGCATAAGCAAGGAATAGTCTCACAGCTTCCAATCTAGCAACACGTGTAAATGTTTCTTCTTAGTCTATGCCTTCTTGTTGTGAGTAGCCTTTACATACCAGTCTAGCCTTGTTTCTTACCACTGTGCCTTCCTCATCCATCTTGTTTCTGAAAACCTAGTTAGTGCCAATCACATTTTTGTTCTTAGGTCTTGGAACCAATTCCCAAGTATTTTTTTTCTTTATCTGTTCTAGTTCTTCTTTCATGTCTTTAGTCCAAGATTCATCTCTACATGCTTCATCAGTAGTCTTTGGTTCAACTTGAGAAATCAAACAGATCTCATCTCTAACTCTAGATCTAGTCATCATGCCTTTTCTTGAATCACCAATAATTTGAGCTTTAGAATGGTTTTTCTTGGCATACCTTGGTGTCTTCAATGTCTCAGTAGCTTCGGCATGTTCTTCTTCTTCAATCTCATTCTCAATCATCAAGGGTCCTTCAGGTTCAACATCAAATTCTCTTATTTCTGTTATCTAACCATAATCATACATTCTTTCCTAAATTTGAAATTTTTCATCTATCCTCACATTGGCACTTTCAATCAGTTTCCTCTATCTCAGATTGAAACATTTATATGCTTTACTCTTAGTGGAATAACCAAGAAAGATTCCTTCATCACTTCTAGCATAAAACTTGCCTATCTCATCATCTCTCTTGATATAACATTTACTCTAAATATTCTAAAATATTTCACAGTAGGTGCATGATCAAACCATAATTCATAAGAAGTTTTATTTGTACCTTCTCTGATCTGAATTTTGTTTAATGTGTACATAGCAGTGCCAACTTCTTCTCTCTAATGAACATGTGATACATTTCATTCTAGCAACATAGTCCTTGCAGCATATAATATGGTTTTGTTTCTTTTCTCTGCTATCCCATTCTATTGTGGAGTTCTAGGAGCTAAAGTCTGTCTATGTATTCCATTTTGTTCACAGTATGTATTAAACAGTTCTAATGTAAACTCTCCTCCTCTGTCTGATCTCAAACATTTCATCTTTAAACCAGATTCATTCTCAACTTTCACCTTGAATAACTTGAACTTGTCAAATGCTTCAGATTTATCTCTCAAATATGTAACCCACATCATTCTAGAAAAGTCAACAATAAAAAGTATAAAATACCTTTCACCATAGTATGATCTTGTTCTTGTAGGACCACTTAGATCTGTATGCACCAAATCCAATTTTCCTTTTGTTGAATAAGCTTTTATCTTGAAAGTGCTTCTATTCTCTTTCCCCATAACACATTCTCTACACATAGTGTTATATGGATTTACAATTCTAGGTAGATCTCTTACTTCTTTTGTGATACTTGCATTCACAATGTTATCAAAATTAACATGAAAAAATCTTTTGTGCCATAACCAATTGTCATCAACCTTTGCAATAAAACAAGAAGCATTAGATGTGTTCAATTCAAATACATTACCTCTGGATTTAGTACTAGATTCTATCAAGTCTCCTATTTTACTCTTGATAGAACATTTTCCATTTATGAAGTTCAGTTGATAACCCTTGTCCAGTAGCTATCCAACACTTAAAAAATTGTGCTTAATTCCATCAACAAGTGATACATTGTTAGTGTTAGTCTTTCCATCCAAAGAAATAGATCCAATTCCAATAATAAGTTTAGGAGTATTGTCACCAAATCTAAAAATACCACCATCATGTCTTTTCAAACTCACAAACTTATTTTTATCTCTAGTCATATGATGTGAACAACCACTATCTATGACCCATTCATATTTCTTTTCAACTCGAGATACTAATGCTTTTTCTTCAAGCATAGGTTCATCATCTTTAATAGAAATAAATCCAATTTCATCATAGTCACCATCTTCATTATCAGATATACCTTCACTAGCATAATAAAATTCCTTATCCTTTGAGAGCTTAGACTTGAAAAACTTAGGTTTATGCTTTGGAATTCTTGTAGGAAATCTAGATGCAAAATGACTGATCTTGTTACATGAAAAAAATTTCAAAGGTAATTTTCCCTCAAACTTACCCTTACCTCTCTTTTCTCTTCTGGAAATCAGTGCAATGATTTCATCTAGCTTTCATTCTTCTTCTTGTATCTATTCCCATTCATCAACATAGGCTCCAAGTTCTTCTTCTAGGTCAAAACTGCCCGTGCTTGCATTTCCAGGTAAGATTCTTTTGCTTTTGTGCATAGTTTCTTTGAATGCTGACTCAACCTTAGGTAAAGTATCTCCCAATTCTCTGACTTCAAATGTAGTTAAATTTCCAATCAACATCTCTCTCGTGAAGTTCAGTGTCAAAGGTATGATCTCCTATATAGCCTGAACCTTGGTTCTGTATGCAGGTGTCAAAGATCTAAGTATCTTTGCAATCACTTATTCCTCACTATAAGTTCCTCTAGAGTTCCTAATACCAGTAATTACCTCAATATTTCTCTATGCATATGCTCTGATGTTCTCATCCTCTCTCATCTTAAGTGATTCCATATTTGTCTTCCAGTTCTATAACTTTGATTTCTTTGTAAACTTGTCTCCAACCTACAGTGCTTCCAGTCTTATGTAGATTTCATTTACAGAGTCCAAGTACTTCACTTTAGTAAATTCTCCTTCTTATAATGTGCTAATTAAGGATTCCCTTGCAACAATATTGCATGAGAATAACTTCTTTTTATTTTCACTAGCTTTCTCTAATTCATCCCCAGTTGCTACCTTTTCCTTCTTCTTTGTTATCATCCAGTAATCAATTTCCAAACATAGAAAATGTGTTCTCATTTTGTTCTGCCAACTGTCAAAGTTTTTAGGATCAAACTATAGACTATCCTTCCTGTAGTAAGTCATCTTCAAGATCACCTCAAGTTGTTATACTTTCTCTCTGAGGACCAATAGCTCTGATACTAATTTTTAGGAATAACAGTCCATAAGACAACTGAGAGGGGGGGTGAATTAGTTGTAATCTAGATTATTAAACTTTATACTTTATAAACCAAATCTACAAATGTAAATGATAATATAGTAATAGCCAACACCATAAATCAATATTTTTTGTCGAGGAAACCCTGTTAAAGGTAAAACCCCAGTGGGAATTAACACCCACAACTAATGTACTGAGAGTATAGTATCCCTATTAAAAGATATTAGCCATGTTAGGAGCTTGTTACAACATTATAGTACACAGTCCCTGTTAGGAGATAGACCCTATTAGGAGTCAAGGAAAATAGTAAGCTCATTGCCAAGGAACACTGACCAAAGAAGATTAAAGCCACCCTCAAGGATTTACAATCCGAATCAAGTGTATAAAGAAAATACACATTCCAGCGAACTGTCTGATAGCAACTGTCTTTTCTTGGTCAGTTCCAATGAATTATCAACTCTTCTTGTATCTAGCAGTCACAACTTCCACACTTCTCTTTCTGTATCTTTCTCTCTCATAATTATCCATAAGAATTTATCTTTCATATATACCCTCTTACAATAATTCATTATGTTGGCCTATTAAGCTTTCCTAATACACAATTAACTAGGTCGGCCAATTAAGGATTTCCATCATACAAATAATTACATATCCCCTTGCTAAGATACATAAGGTATCTACAAAAAGTATAAAACATTATCAATCCATTACATATACTTCTAGATCTGTAATTTGTGCTCACAATTAAATTCACATGCTACATGTTTGAATTCGGCCAAGAAATAGGTCTTCTCCAGAATAAACGCCACAACTGACATCATCAGTATCTAATCAATAATTGAACTCAGCCCATTACTCTATCATATGTTGGTTGTCCACCATTAATCTCGCAAGTTCTAAAATATCTTCGCTGGAAAAATATACCCGAAACACAGAGACCTGCTCTATCCAGAATCACAGTTACAGTCTAGAAAACTAGTCTTCACTAAATAAACTATAACATCCATAGTATGTAACGTAAAGCCAAGAAACCTTAGGAATAGGGTCAGCACACATCCTTCTACATAAATCCAACTTTGATAATTCTGAATCATCCATATAATGTCCGTACACTCCTTCCAGTTAAGTAGTTAGTCTATCTTCTTCATAGAAATAAATGTTGACATCAGTGACAAAACATGAATATCAACAACATGATTAGTAACCAAAATTGATATCATCCCACACAAATATGATATCATCCACAAATATTTCAGCTAACAATATCCCTTTACTTTTCTCAGACTTTAAGTATAGATTATTGTTATCATTTGTCCTTGTAAATCCAATCTTAAATAAGTAATTGTGCAATCTCTCATACCATGGTCTGGGGGTTTTCTTTAATCCATACAATGCTTTATGTAACTTGCAAACCATATTCTTGTTTCTTGAATCAAAAAATCCTTCAACTTGTTCAATGTATACCTCTTCTTCCACTATTCCATTTAGAAATGTTGATTTGACATCCATTTGATATATGTTGAATCCTTTATAAAATGCATAAGTCAGTAGACCTCCAACTCCTTCCAATCCATCAAATGGGGAAAATGTCTCACCATAGTCAACACCTTCTTGTTGTGCATAACCTTTGCATACCAGTTTGGCTTTCTTTCTTATAACTTCTCCATGTTCATTCAAATTATTTCTAATTACCCACTTTGTTCCAATAACATTCTTGTTCTTTGGTCTAGGTACTAGTGTCTAGGTTTTTTTCTTCTCAATTTATTCAATTTCTTCATTTATGGCTTGTATCCAATCTTCATTTCCCAAATCATATTTCACTATATTTGGCTCAAATTCACACAATAAACATGTATTATTTTTCAATTTTCTTCTTGTCATGACCTTTGAATCTTTATCTCCAAAATTGATCTGGTTTGTGAGGTCTTCTTACACATTTTTCTAGTGTAGGATTTGGTCTTCTTTGCTCTAGTTGTTCATCCTCATATTCATCATCAAAGTTAATTTCATGCTCATTTCATGTCTCTGTTTCTTCCTCGGATGTCTCCTCCTAATACACGACAACATATTTCCATATTTTGACATTTTCTTGATGTTACTCGATAGCATCATTTTGATGTTCGACAACTTATTTTTTAGGATTAGGCACACTATTGGGCTCTCCTTCATTTAGGTAAATGAATGATCTGTAATCTTTAGGTTCTAGCTTGCATTCCACTTCATTATTTTTTGCATATTCATCAATTCTAACATTTTCACTTTCAACAACTTTGTTAGTATTAGAATTCAAACACTTGTACTCTTTGCACTTAGTAGAATAACCTAGGAATATGCCTTCATCACTTTAAGCATAAAGTTTTCCATTTCTATTGTCCTTCAGTATATAACATTTTCTCCCAAAAACTTTAAAATATTTTACATTAGGCTCATAACCATATTATAAACCATAAGGTTTAATATTAGTACCTTTCTTGACTTCTACTCGGTTCAAGGTATAGACTATTGTACTTACAAATTCTCTCCAGTACTTTTATGCAACATTCTTTTTCTATCATCGGTGTTCTAGTAGATTCCATTATTTATCTATTCCTTCTCTCGACTATGCCATTGTATGGGGGAGTCCTTGGAGCATACATCTATCTTTTAATTCCTTTATCATTATAGAATAAGTTGAACTCATTAGATATAAAATCTCCTCCATCAGATCTCACACATATCAAGTTCTTACCTATCTCTTTTTCAACTTTTTCCAAATACCACTTAAACAATTGAAAGGCATCATATTTTTCTGTAAGAAATATTACAGTCATCATTCTAGAGTAATCATCAACAAACATTATGAAATATTTATCACCTCGATATCTTTGTACACCAATAGGTCCACAAAGTTCATTATGAACCAATTCCAAAACATCATATGAAGTATAGGTTTTCTGTTGAAACTACATTTTGTCATTTTTCCCAACTAACATTGCTCACATATAACATTATCAGGTTTCTTCAATCTTGGTAATCCTCTTACTATTTTCATCTTACTAATGTTTACCAAATTGTCAAAGTTCACATTACATAACCTCTTATGCCATAACCATATATCATCACATTGTGCAAACAAACATGTCTCATCAGATAAGTATAGATAGAACATATTACCTCTTGTCTGATTTCTACTTCCCATCAGTTCACCAGTAGCATAAAAAATATTATCTTTTCTGTGATGAAATTCAACTCGTTATCCAGAAGTATTCAACTAAGAAACAATCAAAAAGTTATAGTTTAGTCCTTCAACCCCATATACATTGTCATATATAATCTTATCAGTCAATTTTATTGATCCTTTTTCCTTTAACAGGACATAATTGGTCATTACCAAACTTAACACTATCACCTTTGCAATAGTTTAAGGTTTCAATTTTACTTTTATCACTAGTCATGTGATGTGAACAACCATTATCAATTATCCATCTATCACCTTTACTCATATAAGAAATAAGTGTAATTTTTTCATCATGAGCAGAATCATCTTTCATAGCTACATAAACAACTTCTATATCATTGTCATTAGATTTATCAGATTAACTATCAGTTTCTTCTTCAGCAATATAGCAGGATTTCTTACCTTTTTCTTTATAGTCCTTATAATTTCTGAAATCTTTGTCATCCCTTTTGTCTTTATACTTTCTTTCTCTCCTCTCATCCTTGTCATTCTTGTCAAGGCATCTTGCTGCAATATGGCCAACTTTGTAAAATTAAAAATAGATTATAGGAAGTCTACCTTTGAATTTTCCTCTTCCTCTCGGTAGTCTTCTAGCCATAAGTGCTTCAAGTTCTTCAAGATCTTCATCAAAAGTGTCATTTTCACTATTCATATGTTTTCCTTTTCCTTTTCTAGATTTATGAAGATTCAATTGTGATTTGAATGTAGAATCAACATGGTTAGGTGTGAAGTTATCAAAATTTAACATTTCAAAAGTAGTAAGTCTACCAACTATACCTTCTAGAGTTAAGTTGTTACCCGGAGTACATCTATGTTCTTGTATAGAAGATACTCTAATAGCATATATAGGAAGTAAGGTTCTCATTAGCTTGCTAATAACAATATCATCACTAATAGTTCCATTAGCTCCTCTAATAGCATTTACAACCTCCTTTACTCATATACAATACTAAACAATACTTTAACCATCTTGCATTCTCATTTCATCAAACTTACCTCTCAAGCTTTCAGATTTGGCTCTTACTACATTTGTATTACCTCCATAGATAGTTGTCATTGTATCCAAAATTTATTTTACAGTTTTGTAATCTTTTATGTCTTCAAATTTAAGAAAGCTTAGGGTTGATGTGATCTCTAACATTGCTTGGTTGTGTTCCTATTTTTCTTTCATCTGCTAGGTTTTCACAGGTGCATGCAATGTTATATAATCATGTTCCACAAATTATTTTTTTGAATCTCCAATACTAGCTAGGTGTAGATTCATCAAAATTTTCCATGTAGGGAAGTTCTCCTTGTTCAACCTTGGTACCTCCTTTTTATACATCTTGATCTTAGCTTCAAGTACCTTCAAAATTTTCTCAACCACAAAAACACTGATACCAATTGTTATAATGATTTAGAATAATTGTGAGAGGGGGGGGGGGTGAATCAGTTACCCAAGGTCTAGATGTACCAATTGAGCTTTCAAATACTTCAACCAACTCAGATCCACTCAGTAATCCACTTGGTCTCTCTAGGATATGATCAACAATATAAAATTGTATTTTACTGTCCTAATGTAATCAATTTGCAGAATGTAAAACTCTTGATAGTACAACACCTCAAAAATGATTCACACAAATATGAAACCAAGATTTAACATGGAAACCCAATATGGGAAAAACCACCAGTAACATGCTACCAATTTTTCACTCTTCTAAAGTGAGCTCTGTGAAAATCCAACCCGGTTAAAGGTTACAATACACATTTTTTAATGTGACCCAGTTAAAGTATTTAATCACTCTGTTAGAAGTGAGCCTTGTTAGAGGGCCTAAAACATTACTTTAGAATGTCACCTTGATTAAAGGATTTAACCATATGATTGTTAGGTCAACCTTGTTTAAAAGGATTTTGCAACTGATATAATGGTTTGAAAGTAACAACAAATTGTGATCTGAAACATACTACTCACTTTTGAAATATAGATCCAATTATAGCTCAAATGCTAATTCAATGAATGACCTTCATTGTCATCTCCATCATTTTGATCTTCTCAGAAATCCTTCAAGAAATCACCATTGTGCAGTCATGTACTACTCTCTTCAGCCTTCTCTTCTTTCTACTGAGATTTTTCCAATCAACTTAATTAACCATATATCACCACACACATAATATTCAATTAGATTATACTTAAATACCTCTCTGATCAGGTAGCTCGATCTATTTCCACTTAATCATCACCGTAGATCTTAGGTTTAGGTCAAATTCAATGAATCCTTCCATAATTTTGTTTCCATCTATATTGTAGAATACATCCTAAAACTCCTTGAATCCATACATCAAATGGTTAAACATATATTATATGCTGATTTAATTCTCTACAAAAATCATATGTGTCTTAAATACGCTTCACATACCCCAACAAAATCAACTATGTCAGCTGGGATCTCAAATCTCTCTCAAACTATCATAATACTGACACTCGGTCAATACTGTGTTCTACCACTCTGTGATCACTGTATAACTCGGTAATTCTCTGACACTCGACACATGGTGATGCTTGGTCAACACTAAAATTTTATCAGCATATACTGGCACTCGATTGACACTCGCATCACTCAGCATTACTCAGCACATACTTAAGTTCCTTAATCTTTTGCTCTGTAACTTGGTCAAGACTAACCTTGTAGTCATCCAAACTTCACTTAGACTTAAGATGAACAATATATTACCTTGTCAAGGTGTAATCTCATCAAGTACCCATTATAGTTTCCAATAACTCAACCATTCACAAGGTCTTCTTATTATCTCTCCTTTTCAAATCTTCTTCATCAATCAATTGATATAGCACTTTAAAGATAGAAACTATCTTATCCGTTAAGGTTTGACATCAATGGAAATATAACAATTGTCTCAATTATAGTTTCCAACACCCACGCTGAAATATCCCTTTAATGCATGTGTCCTTCAAGTCTCATTTGATCTGACGGTTGTCATGATCCCTTAAACAGAAGAAGCAGTCCCTTTATTCATCAAGGCATCACACTGTGATGCCAAGTGTCCCTCCTTCAACAGTTAGAAGTGATGATCATGATCCGTAAGATTTTTTTTAGTCGAGTGGCATGCATTATGACTTGAATTTAAGATGCTTGATAGTTATCTATTGCAGATTTACTCATGTGTGCCACATTGAAAGTGGTCAGCCTTATAGACAGTTTAATGATTTGTCAAATCTAACTTGATCATGGGGTTCATGTCATTATTCTATGTCAAAGATGTGGTCTATTTATTAATCATAGGATCATTCCCTTGTTACCAGGTGGAGGTAAGTAGGATCAATGATGTTGGGTTACCAAGGGTTTATCTGGATGGTTAGATCTTTTAGATCTAACAGATAGCACTTTTCTTCTATAAGAAAGTTGCAAGTTGTTTATTGTTCATGACTTTGCGACATGAGGACATGTAGCCAATGGTCAGACATAGTAAATAATGAAATTATTATGGTGGGGCCATTAGATTCCTTTGATTGCATAATGTGCATGATCCCATGGATGTAAAGTGATCGCAAGTTAACTATTGCGTGTTCATGACATGCAAACATGTGTAAAGGTTCCTGGGCTAAAGGAATTTAATATACAGGTAGATGTATCTTGATCGTATGGTGTTCGTTAAGCCTCAAATAAAAGGTGATCGAGTTGTATTCATTGAGGCATTACAACAGAGTGATGCGTGTCCAAATTAGATTGTTGGCTCACGGATAACTTAAAAGGAGATCTATGGATCCATTTTAAAGCTATGAAAGGATTGAATCTGGACCATCGATGATAAATTATATGCCACCTATAGCCATTGGAAAGGATATTTGAATTTTCAAATGGTTTCTTTAGGGTTTCAAAGTGTTGGATTGTGTCGTGTGTTACAGAGTAGTAAATTGATGAATTTGATCTTCTAGGTTGTGATTGTACAACTCTTGGATTCTATGTGAAGGAAATTTGGGCAGTGTTAAATACATTTATGAAAATAATGTTTCCTTTGGGTTTTTGAACAATTTTTTAATCAGTTTAAACCCTATCTTTGTCTTCTGCCATTAATGAAAGGTCCTTTCCATAATTATATAAATGAAGATCAAATTATTTTCTTAGGGAGTTGAGATTTTCAAGAGGTTTTAGTTGGTGTTCTATACTTCAAAGGGGCCAAATCTTCCCGTGGTAATTACTGTAAAAAATTCCATTCATTTTTCCTTCTGTAGGGTTTTGTTCTTCAGCTTCCCAAGTTGGATGGTGGGTTGATCATATTTTTTCAACGGGATGAATTAAAGGAGGGTCTCAACTTGTTGATGATAGAGTTGTTGGATTGTTGAAGTGAATTAATTTACTCTGTCATATCTAAATTTTTTATCCCTAACCCTAAAGGATCTGAAGCTTATTGTAATCCTTGTTTCTATAAAAGCATTTCTAGGATCACTTTGGAGGGATGGAAATTTTATGCCACAAAAGTCCTGTAAAGTTATACATATTTTGATTAGGACTATCAATGGTCTCCTTGGCTCTGATTTCATATGTAATTGATGTTTTGATATCAATATGTGTGTACTTCCTGTCATTTGTGTGATTTGATTAAGTGGTTGTCTTTGTTCTAACTTGTATACTCCTTTGGATTGGTTGTTAAGGACATTTTAGTCCATCACTTTGTAAGGTAGAGTGTCTAACTGGTTTAAGGTTTCTTTCAAGGAGAGAATTAAAATCCCTAAGGTAGTTTTAGTGAGTAGAGTTTTGTAATAGATTTTATGATTATTTCTACTTTTAAGAAGTGTGAATGGATTGTGTAAGGCATAGTCTGATTTAGTGATCATTCGCGGGTTTTACATTTGATGTATCTTTGTTACTAAATATCTCTACATATTAGGTGGCTCCATACCCTTAGATAGGGAACTGGTTTGATTTTTTAGATTGAGTGGTTCCCATCAAACCGTTATACAAACTGTTATCATTTACATTTTATACTACATCTTCCATGCCTGCCTATTTGAGAAAATACTAAATATTAAAGGAAAAAGTTAGGTATACTTGTCTAAGCTTGTGGAGATAAAATTGAAGGATGATTTAATCCTTTTTATTTGGAATTTTTTCTTTCCATAATCTATATTTCATTTGCATAGAGTCAAGAATTTATGCTATATAAGATTCTGCAAGAAAAAGCACCAACAAATTGGCGACTCTGTTGGGGAAGGAGAAGCAAAAGTTTTCATAAATATTTTAAAGAATCTCTGGTTATTTGTATAAAGCCAAGTCTAGTTAGTTGACCTTAAAGAGAATATATTTCCTCTTATCTAACTCCTTTTTGTTGATGCTTTTCTTGTGAAACCTTTTATAGTATTCATCTAGGTTAGTGTTCTATTTTCCCAACTAGTTTTGGATGTCTACTCTAAGAAATCTCTGCAATAGTACTAAGTAAATAAATATAAATCTATACACTTCCTCAACATGAATAATATAAATAATAGATCTTGGGTGAGAAAACATCCTAAGGAAAAGTTGGAAGATGGACTTCCAACTACCTCTAGAGGAGGTCAGTCAAGAAAAGGAAAGAATGATAGAGGACTTTCTAAAACTAAGAGACAAGAAGAGAACATTAGGGGAGAGGATCAAATCCAACATAGTCATGAAGAAAATAGATTAATATATGAAGAGGCTCCATACTTGGAATTGGGTGCATATGGAGATTATTATTCTCCTAATGACAGAGATGAGGGATCTGACACTACCCTCCCCGATTCAAAAATTCATGAAGAAGAAGCTGTTGAATTGGAGAGAAAACTCCAAGATAAATTTGTCATCACACAATAGAGAAACAATTAAAAGGAAGATACAATAAGACAAAATAAAATCAAGGTTGATCATTTAAAATGCAATTACTGAGAAAAATAGAAATAAATAACGTTGAAGAACCTAAGAGGGTTGAGGAGCAACCTGTCATCTGCCAAATATTTGTTACTCAAGACCCTAAGAATAAGGGAAAGAAGAAGGCTTCTGGTACTCATATTGAAGATCCAAAACCAAAGAAGGTTTCTTTGAGAGGGATGTCACAGCCAGATCTTGAGTTAGAGTAGGCCAGGAGGGTCAAGGATGAACTTGCCAAGCAATTGGAAAAGGTTGAGTTGGAATCAGGTACTACTAAGATGAAAAAAGAAGATAGCCTTCTTAAGTATCACTACAAGTAATACTATAACAAAAAGTGCTACACAAGTAGCTGGTCCTAGTCAAAGAAATAAGAAAGTTGGTCCAATTCAAGGTGTACAAATTTTGGAACCTTGTTGCTCCTGTATCAAACAACATAACAAATTAGCAAGCTGTAGTAGGATCAAGTGGAGCTCATGCTACCACAAATTTTCAAAAGAGGCCTATCCATTTGGATATCTACCATCCATTGTTCTTTGATGGAATTCTTGATTACCTAAATGTCATCTCAAATGAGGTAAGAGATAAAGTCCCTAGGTTTAGTGGAAATAATACTATAACTTGTGAAGGACACCTTAAAGCATTCACTCACAAGATGAATGACTTTTAGATTGACCATGAGGATGTACTTGTCAAATTATTTTTTTAATTTTTGGATGAAGATGTTAGAGATTGGTATAGGAGTTTACCTAAAAATAGTGTAGCATCTTGGGAAGAGCTTGTGGGATGTTTTAGGGAACAATATCGTAAACTTGTTAATTCAAGTTTATGTTGAATGAATTTAATAATATTTAGAAGTTCCCAAATGAGAGTATGACAAATTTCAATAATAGGTTTCAAAAGGCCATGAACAAGTTATTTTAGGTTTTGAGACTAGATGAGGAAGTATTTTTAACTACATATTTTAATTCTATAGAGGGAAAGATGTCATACCTCTTAAGGGATAAGATTCCACATAGAAAAAGGTATGCTTATAAGATGGCTATAAACATTGAAAGAAATAGGCAAGCCTAAGGCAAAATGGGAAAGAGAGATGATGGAAGGTTATGGAAGGATACAAAAGGACAAACAAGTAAACATGCCAAGGCGGAGGATAGGGTGGATAAATTGGTAAGTGCAGAAAAAAATTGCTGCCAAGGTTGATAAAAATGATTGGGATCCTCATGAAAATAGGTATCCATATCAAAGGTATGATGTATTTCAAAATTTGATGGATATGCCATACAAGACAAATTGGAAATATAGCAGGCCTATTGTTGAAAATCAGGAGAGCCAGAAGACTAAGGTAACCCTTGATCCTTTCAAAAGAAATGTTGCACACAATGTAGAAAATACCCCTTCATGTCTTGCTTTCAATATGCCCCAGTCTTATTTTTAATGTGTTATTACTCAAGCTTTGGCTGGACAAATGAAGGACAATAGTGAGAAGATGAGCCTACAACAAGAAGACCCTATTGTAAATATGTTCACTATGAACATGTATAATGATATGGGGTCTTCTAAAGATGGTGAGCTAGTTGCAAATGTTGATACTAAGAAAGGACATTTCCAAAGATACTAGCAACAAGTTTTCTATGATTCAGATGATGAAACTGATACTATGCTGAAAAATGCTATCTATACCTCAGGTGATGATAGAGAACATCCTCATTTTAGATTGCCTAGTGAGGAGGAAAAAATATCTTTGACCTTAGAAGAAATCAATCAAGCTAGGAGTGCTTACAACTTAACGAATATGAGGGTAGAGCCTAGTCAAGGTAAGCCTGCTTCTATGTTCATTAAAGAAAGTGCCTCAAATGTTGTTGTAGAATATCAAAGCAAAGATGAAAATAAGAAGGAAGGTACAAAACAAGGAGAGTCTTCTTCATCTCAAGGAGAAAAGAAGGAAGTAAAATTTGAAAAGAAGTAAAATTTGACAATAAAGTTGTTACTAAAAAGGGAAGCAAAGGTAAGAGCACAGATGATATATTGTCTGGATTACTTGGATTTATATGAAGTATGCTCTTACACAAATGAAAGTTTCAGTCCCCTTGATTCAAATGTCAAAAATAAAGGAACATAGGGAGGCTGCAATGTCATTTTTCAAGGGGATAGTTGATGTCCCTATTCATAATAAAAGGGAGATCAAAATGAAGGGTGTTATTCATGAAACCCCTATCTTATATGTGGGAAATATGATCACCCAAGAACCCTTCTAATTGGATCCTTTCTATGTAACCTTCTTGATAAAAAATAAACTTGTAAAAAATTGTATGATTGATTATGGTGCCATTGCAAATGTAATGCCATATGGAGTAATGAAAGAATTGGGTATTGATGTTGACACTTGTTATGGAAGGACTTATGCCATGGAAAATAGAGAAGCCCTTATAGTTAGAACTCTGAAAGAGTTGAGGTTAAGATTTTTTTCTTTGCTGAGGAAACCTAAAAAATGGATGTAGTTGTTGTAGATACCCAACCCCATTATGTATTCTATTGTCTAATGAGTAGGCTGTAGCAGTTGGAGGTCATGTAAAATTGGACTTGTCTTATGGTAGAATAACTGAGAGGGGGGGTGAATCAGTGGCCTCAAAAATATTCCAATGAATCAACCCAAAAGCTTAGTACCAAAATATTAAGCCTCTTGTTATCTTCAGTCCTACAACATGAATGCCTTCAAACAATCTCAACAAATAACTATTGCTCAGAGTTCACTATTGAACCTTATTCTTACTATTTACATATTAGCAGTCTTTTATTTATCGAAATGCAGTAAATAACTTAGTGTATACCGATCAATCCATATTAGTTATGTGTAATGCAAAACACTAAAGTAATGACTCATAAACACATTGACACATAGATTTTTAACGTGGAAACCATGTCAAGGGAAAAAATACTTGGGACCGGTAACCCAAAATTTTCACTCTTCTGAAGTGAGCTCGGTGAAGAGACAACCCTATTAAAGGTTACAAACACACTATTAGCTGTGACCTTGTTAGAGGATATAAATATAATAGTTTTTCACTTGATATCGGGCATCTCTATGCTACCTTTTATGACCAGAACTAGTGTAGTTTGTCAAATGGTATCTAGCATCTCATGCTATCTTCATGACAATAAATTTTGATACTCCTTGGGATGTATCTCAATATAGAAAGGATTGTTACGTCCTGCTTGGTTAAGAGACTTTCTAATCCAATGGTTATATTGAAACAGTAAATGATCACTTCACATATACAATTATACTCTATAGATTTTTAGATCTATTGTAAGATCATAATACCTTTCTGATCATTATATCTTTTCAATACCTTTGCTCCACTTCTTTCTACTTGGTGATGTTGTGCTTCTCTATTGCTCGGTGTCCACAGAATTAGCTTTGTTCTTCATCTATATTGAGTAGGACTGTATGAAGTTGTTCTTCACCAATTTCTCTCCAGTATATGTCTTCTCTATTCACCCCTAATTCACAATGAATTAGCTTGTCTCCTCATAGATATGATTTCACCATTTCTTAGTTCTTGAATTTCTTGTTCTTTGCATGATCTGCAATCTTATCCAATCTTTCTTTAAAGCTTTACTTTAGTTTTATCCCATAGATTTCACTTTGAAAACTGGAATAAAACAACTTTAAATATTTCTCTTATCTCTGGATTTTAACTTGTCGATAAAAACAATATTAACAACTAGTTAACTCCTTTAGCTCTTTCCAGCTAAGTCTTTTGTTATTTCTAAACTTTAGTTCCTTTCAGTGTTTTAACTCTTTGTTAGCTTCGGTCAACACTTCAATTCTCCTTGGGCATCTCCGTCGGGGTTGTTTGTCCATCAAGCATCACTGTGAAGTTCTACTCATCGATAATGCTTGTAATTATTATTTTCGTTAATGCTTGTTGGGTTTCTTTCTTGGGAACCACTGTGAATTTACTCTCAGGTTTCTCTATCCATCGAGGTGCCCTACCCATTGGTGTTTTTAATCACTTAGTGAATACTGATATTTTATGCATTACTGGAAGCATAATCTTTATCTTTATGATTCTCTGAAGTATTTGACACTTTTTATATAACCAATTAGATTATATCAAGTTGACATCAATGACAATACAACACATTAACTGATTTAATGTCTTGCATTAACTTTCTATGGCTTGGTGATCATCAACTTATCATCTTCAAACATTCAATCTGTTATATGCCATCAATATCTCCCTTTGGCATTGATGGCAAAAAAATTCATTATCATACTATATTATTACTAGTACAATATGAAATATATCAGTTGTAGTTCATCAATCTACCAATCTTATTGTTCTATAAACAATACAAATGCCTGGCTCTCGGTAAGCTCATATAGCTTAGATTTGTTTCTTGTAGAGTTCCCTCTTCAATATTCAATCCCTTCACTGGATAGATGTAGGAGCTTCTGATATTTCTCTGACGTTGTCTCTGCATTTGATTGTTCCTCTCCTTGATCATCTCTTTTTCCTTTGACAACAATAAGTCATCTCTTCCTTATGATATTCTCTCCCTTACCGGTTACATCTCTCCCTTAGGATATTTTCTCTCCTTTATGATAGTCATGATGAATATTTCATATGTAATCTCTTCCTTTGGATATTCTGGATATTCTCTCCCTTTGGATAATGATAATCTCTCCCTTTGAATTCTTAGAAAATTTAATTCTTAGGAACTTCTCTCCCTTTGACAACAATGCCAAAGTAGACTTTGATCAAGCCAAATTTATATCCTTTCATCTTTTTATAATATACTCCTTGAATTTCCCTATCCATCAAAAATACTGTGACTTTGGTGTTCGGTGTAGATATGTACCTCTTTGTGTACTGATGTATCTTTGCAGTCCATTTCTTTTCTTGCATCAACATGAATGATCTTTTGATTTTGTGTAGGCTGATGCAACCTCCTAGTCATCTTACTAACCAGTAGACAAGAGTTGGACCCCTAGTCTCTTTCTGAGGTACTCAAATGATTGCACATATTCCAGTATCACTTCTTTCTCTTGGAATTGTTCTCTTAAGTAATGATACTTGATAGCAATATGCTTAGTATTAGCATGCATGAATGGATTTTTAGAAATGTTAATTGAATTTGTATTATCACAATAAATAATAATTGGTTCAAGAATCATCATATTAATACCTTCCATTAATTGTTTGATCCATGCAATATTTGAGCAGTTTGCAGCAATAGCCACATATTCTACTTCTGCTGTATACTGTGAGATGCATCCTTGCTTCTTGCTGATCCGTGTGACAAGTCTGTCACCCATGAAGAATACTCTTCCAGTTGTACTTTTTCAGTCATCTAAGTTTCCAGCCCAATCAACATATGTATATACTTGGAGCTCAAATTTTCCTTCTCTTTTATACCATAAGCCATATTCCTCGGTGTTCTCTAGATATCTTGAAATTCTCTTGACAATAGTCATGTGTGATTCTTTGGGATTAGCAGAGAATTTTGCAACTATTCCAATTGCATGTGCTATTCTAGTCTAGTATGAACATCATACATTAGTTTTCCAATCATTGATATTTACAAGGTCTGATTTACCTCATTTGATTTGTCTTCATTTTTCAGCTTACATGTGGTTTCCATAGGTGTTCGAACTAGCTTGGAATCTTCCATTTTGAATATCTTCAACACTTGCTTGATTTATTTGGACTGAGTGATATATATGCATGTATCTTGTTGAAGAATCTATAAACCAAGAAAGAATTTGATCTCTTCAAACATTGACATCTCAAATTCTTTACTAATTTCATTAGAAAAGGATTTACATAATATATCATTACCCCCAAATATGATATCATCAACAAATATTTCAGCAATCAGAATATTACCATTAGTATCTTCTTTTAAATACAGATTGATGTTTTCAATTGGTCTTACAAATTTAATGCTTATGAGATAGGAGTGAAGTCCTTCATACCAATCTCTAGGTGCTTGTTTCAATCCATACAAGGCTTTGTGTAGTCTACATACCATGTTCCTCCTGTCTGGATCAACAAAACCTTCTAGTTGTTGAATGTATACCTCTTCTTCTAGTATTCCATTTAGGAATGGAGATTTGACATCCATCTAGTATACCTTGAATCCTATAAATGCAACATAAGAAATAAAAATTCTTACTTCTAGTCTAGCAATGGGTGCAAAGGTTTCACCATTGTCAATACCTTCTTCTTGCGCATACCCCTTGCATACTAATCTTGCTTTATTTCTTGTGACTTCTCCATTCTCATTCAGCTTGTTTCTGAATATCCATTTGGTGCCAATGACATTATTTTCATCTGGTCTTGGTAATAATGTCCATGTACTATTCTTCTCAATTTTTTCTATCTCTTCATTCATAGCACTAACCCATTCTTCATTTTAAAGTGCAGTATTAATAGATTTATGCTCAAAATCACAAAGTAAACATCTAGTGTTTAGTGACTTACTTCTTGTTCTCATTCCATCCTTTTTGTCTCCTATGATCTAATTCTGTGGATGATGTCTTTTGAAATACTTGGCAAGTTTTAGTTCAGCTCTATGTCCATCATTCTGATCATCATTGTGACTTTCATTCTAATCTCCATCACTCAGAACATCATGTTGAAGATTTTCCTGATTTTTCGGTAATTACAACCTAATGCTTGGGTGCAATGTTCTATTTCCTAGGAGCCATACACTATTTCTTAGGTAGAGTGTCAGGTTATTTATTGTAAACAAACCTATTGTAGTCTTCTGGTTCTTTTCTGCTTTCCTCATCATTTTTCTCTACATATTCATCTATTCTGATATTTGGACTTTCAATGATTTTTTAGAGGACTTGTTAAGACATTTATAAGCCTTTCTCTTGGTAGAATACCCTAGAAAGATACCTTCATCACTTTTGTAGTAAAGCTTTCCATTTCTATCATCTTTCCAAATATAACATTGACTACCAAATTTTTTGAAGTAACTTGTATTGGATGTGTAACCATACCAAAGCTCAGAGGGTGTCTTCTTGGTGTCTTTCTTCAATTGTACTCTATTCAATGTGTAGACAGTAGTACTGAAAACTTCCCTCCATAATGTTTGAGTGATTCTTTTCTCTATCATCAATGTTCTTTCACAATCAACAATGGATCTATTTATCCTCTCAACAATCCCATTTTTCTGTGGTGTTCTTGGTGCAGAAACTTGTCTTTTAATTCCATGCTCATTGCAATAGTTAGTGAATCCATTAGAAACAAATCCCCCTCCTCTATATGATCTTAAGCATTTTAATTACTTACCACTTTGTTTTTCTACCATAGCTTTATACCATTTAAATATCTTGAATGCTTCTAAATTTTCTTTTAGAAACATATCTGTCATCATTCTAGAATAATCATCAACAAAGAGAATGAAATATCTATCACCATAGTAACTCTTTGTTCTCATGGGTCCACATAGATCAGTATGGAATAATTCTAGAATAACATTAGATGTATGGGATTTGCTCTTGAAACTAGACTTTGTCATATTACCTTTTTGACAATTCTTACACATGATATGCTCAGGCTTTGACATGCTTAGTAAGCCTCTTACTTTCCTTTTATTTCTTATCTTTATCATGTTGTCAAAATTCACATGACACAATATCTTATGCCACAACCATATGTTTTTGTTTCTATCCATTAAAGAAGTGGTGTTTATATCATCAAGATAGAATAGGTTACCTTTTGTCTGTTCACCAGTTCTGATCAACATTCTTGATTCATTAAATATCTTTGTCTTCTTATTCTCAAATTCTACTCGTTGACTTGTTTTATTTAGCTGTGAAACACTCAATAGATTATAATTAAGTCCTTTTACCTTGTATGCATTTTCACATTTGATCAGGTCATTCAACATTATAGTTCCTTTACCTTCAACTGGACAAGGTGTGTCATTACCCATTCTTACTGATCCACCATTATAGTACTCAAAAGTTTCAAAATTTTGTTTATCACCAGTCATGTGGTGAGTGAAGCCACTATCTATAATCTAGACATCATTATTACTAACCTTAGATATGAGTGCAGTCTCTACATACCTTTCTTCTTCGTCTGAATCATCCTTCATTGCCACAAATACCATCTCAATGTCTTCATTAGATTCAATGTCAATATCTCCATATCTATTCTCAGCTAGGTAAAAAGCTTTCTTCCCTTTGTCCTTGTAGTCTCGGTTATCTCTTCTATCAAATTGTTGGTTTCTTCGGTAATATCTGTTATCACTTCTATCAAACTTCTTTTCAAATGATCTGTCATTACTTTTGTCATCTTTTCTTCTATTAGGACATCTAGTAGCAAAGTGTCCAATCTCTTTACAATTAAAACATACAAGTGGTAATTTACCTTTGTATCTACCTTTTCCTCTCTACAATCTTCTAGCCATTATTGCTTCAATACCATTAAGATCTTGGTCATCACTATCACTTTCACTATCATTTCTAATAGTGTGTTTATGACTTGACTTACTTATTTTCAAAGAAGATTTGAATGCAGACTCAATAGATAGTAGGACACTGTTATTAAAGTTATTAATCTCAAATGAAATCAGTGTACCAACCAAGCTATCTAGAGTGACATTATTGTTTTCTACTACTCTCATTTCTTGTATAGTATATACTCTAATAGCATATACATGTATTAAGGTTCTTAGGATTTTACTTACCACTGTCTCTTCTTCAAGTATGCCTCCAACTCCTCAGATATCATTGACTACTTATTTTATTCTGCGGCTGTACTGAGTGATATTTTCTCCTTCTCTCATTCTTAGGTCATCAAATTTACCTCTTAGGCTCTTTGACTTTTCTCTTAGTACATTAGCATCTCCTTCATGTACCAGCTTCAATTTTTCCCACATTTTCTTGATAGAGGTGCAGTTTTTGACATCTTCAAATTCAGCATCAGAGAGAGAGAGGAAGCAAGTTCTATAATCATGCAATTATAATCATGCTTTTCCCTCCATTTTTCAAGTTTGTGAGGTTCTTTAGGCAAGACAAATTCAGTTTCTAAGTATTGAACATCATCATTTCCAATACCTGATAGGTGGAGTCTTATCCTGCTTTGCCATGATGCAAAGTTGTCCTTGTTCAACTTGGGCACATGTCATTTGCTCATCTTGTGATCTTTTTCTTGAGCTCTTAAAATCCCTTTCTAAGCACACAAGCTCTAATACCAATTGTTAGAATAACTGAGAGGTGGGGGGGGGGGTGAATCAGTGGCCTCAAAAATATTCCAATAAATCAACCCAAAAAACTTAGTACCATAATATTAAGCCTCTAGTTATCTTCAGTCCTACAAAATGAATGCCTTCAAACAATATCAACAAATAACTACTGCTTGGAGTTCACTATTAAACCTTATTCTTACTAGGTACTGATTAGCAGTATTTTATTTACCGAAATGTAGTAAATAACATAGTGTATACCGATCAATCCAGATTAGTTATGTGTAATGCAAAACACTAAAGTAATGACTCATAAACACATTGACACATGGATTTTTAACGTGGAAACCCTGTTATGGGAAAAACCACTTGGGACCAGTAACCCAAAATTTTCACTCTTCTAAAGTGAGCTCAGTGAAGAGCCAACCCTGTTAAAGGTTAAAAACACACTGTTAGGTGTGACCTTGTTAGAGGGTTTAAATAGAATAGTTTGTCACTTGATATTAGGGATCTCTATGTTACCTTTTATGACCAAACCCAGTGTAGTTTGTCAAATGGTATCTGACATCTCATGCTATCTTCATGACCAAACTTTTTGATACTCCTTGGGAATGTATCTCAATATAGAAAGGATTGTTAAGTCCTGCTCGGTTAAGAGACTTTTTGACCCAATGGTTAAATTGAAATAGTAAATGATATGTTCACATATACAACTATAATTTGTAGATTTTCAGATCTATTGTACGTTCATAATACCTTTCTAATAAATGTATCATTTCAATACCTTTGTTCCACTTCTTCTCAGTGATGTTGTGCTTCTATGTTGCTCGGTGTCCGTAGAATTAGCTTTGTTCTTCATCTTGGTTGATCAGGACTGTATGAAGTTGTTCTTCACCAGTTTCTCTCCAGCATCCTTCTTCTTTATTCACCCATAATTCACAATTAATTATCTTGTCTCTTTATAGACATGATTTCACCATTTCTTAGGTCTTGAATTTCTTGTTGTTGGCGTGATCCAAAATCTTAGCCAATCTTTCTTTAAAGCTTTACTTTTGTTTTAACCCGTGGATTTCTATTTGACAACTGGAATAAAACAACTTTAAATATTTTTCTTATCTTTGGCTTTTAACTTGTCGATGAAAACAATATTAAAAACTAGTTAAATCCTTCTTTATCTCTTTCCAGCTAAGTATTTTCTCATTTCTAAACTTCATTTTCTTTCGGTGTTTTGACTCTTTTTTAGCTTCGTTCAACACTTTAGTTCTCCTCGGGCATCTCCATTGGGGTTGTTTGTCTGTCGGGCATCACTGTAATGCTTGTTGGCTTTCTTTCTCAGGCATCACTCTGACTTTACTCTTAGGTTTCTCTATTCATCGGGGTGCACTGCCCATCGGTGTTTGTAGCCACTTATTAAATACTGATCATCAACTTATCATCTTCAAACATTCAATCAGTTATATGTCATCATCTTATGCAACAATCCCATTAGATGGGAGAGAAGTAAATTTTTATAGAGAGTCATGAACACTAGTGACTGTTGAAAAGGTGCAAAATAATATACTTAATTGTTGTATGGATGTGGACATGGAAAACTTCAGAGTTGAGAAAATCTCTCCATAATGCAAACATATTGATCCATTAGTTGGAGAGTTAAAGACACAACAAGGTGGCCTATGGAAAATATAATTTGATGGAGCTTGTTCCAAAGAGGGATTAGGAGCTGGTGTTGTATTTATTTCTCCATCAGGTAATACATTCATATACTCTTTCTTTTTAGCTTTTCAGTGTACCAATAATACTGTTGAATATGAAGCCTTGTTTTAGGGATTAAATATTTCTACTAGGCATGGTATCAAATGTCTACAATTTTTTAGGGATTATGAGCTAGTAGTACCACAAGTTAGATCCAAGTGTAGACCTTATGGAAAGACCTATTTTCCATTAGTGTCAAAACACTTAATCATTCAGTGTTGCCCAAGTATAAAGTGTTGCCCAAGTGTTCAGCATCACCCGAGTGATAGTTTATTACCCAAGTAGTCTTTTGGACCCAAGTGACAATTTGAAGCCGAATTTACATATATTGTTAAATATAATTTTTCTTATTGCAAGCCGATTTACAGAGTTATATGTTGGGTAAAGATATATATGTAAGATAGTTGGTTTTATCCAATATGAGAATTATTAGGATTATGTGAAGAGTATATGAGTAAGAAAAGAATAAGTATAAATGTATGCATAAGGCATGTGAATGATAGTTTGATTTAAGTGCAGAAGTATTCAGGACAACAGAGTCTCATCTATCACATTCAGTGATCACTTATATTCAAAAGGATCTTATTCAGAAATCACAATTTCTCAAAGCAGATCATCAACTGGTTCATTCTCATAGGTGGATCAACAAAATCCTTTAACAAGGTGGACCTAACAATCCTTTCTTTAAATCTCTTAACAGAGTTTCATTACTTATTGTATTATACAAAATCCTTTAACAAGGTCGACCTAATAGTCCTTTCTTTAAATCTCTTAACAGAGTTGCATTACTTATTGTATTGTACAAAATCTTTTAACAAGGTGGACCTAACAATCCTTTCTATGCTCCTAATAGGGCAGACCATTAGAAGTGGTCATTGTAAGATCTAATATGCTAAATTTATACTATAGTACTAAATCTTCTGGGTATCATCCCCACCCCAGTTTTACTTCTTTTGGAAGGTTTCTGGGTAACCAAATATTGTGTTATGTGTTCTGTATGATTCTTTACTTTCAAGTTATATGCATGCAAAAAAATAAGTTAGTATAATTGCGGATTAAAAGGATTAAGTTTTATTGGTTCCTGAATTCACCCCTCCCTCTCAGTCACTGGGTACATCATATAATTCCAAAAATTGGTATTAGAGTGGTGGTTCTCTTATCAGAAGTTTAACAAATTGAGAAAATATTAGAGGATATGGAAACACATAGACTTGAGAAATCCATTGAGAATGAAAAGATAGATCTTAAAGTGGCCATGGATTAGATCATAATACTTAAGGAGAAGATCTCTCTTTCCCTAAAGAGAAGAAAAGAATTAGCAGTGCAGATGAATGAAAGAACTATATAGAAGAAAGAATTGAATAATTTTGCAAAGACAGAAGCTCACAAGAAGCTGATACAGCCATTGAAGACTTTCTTGAAAATAATCTCACTATACATGAATAAGTTAGAAAGTTGAAAAGAAAACAAGAAGTTCACTCAATCAAAATTTGTGAAGTCATGAAACTAAAGAACAAAGCAAAAGATGACAGAAATATAGCACAAGAAGATAAAATAATATTGAGTATAATATTAGAAGAAAAAGAAAATGAAATCCAACACTTGTCACTTCAGCAAGTTGATTTGGTAAATCAACTCAACAATGCAACACAAGAAGTTGTCAATCTAAGGACAGAAAATGAAAGACTGCATAATGCTCTCAATACTGAAAAGCAAACAAATGAAAGTATGATGAATTCACAAACTAGCATGGATCAGGAAATAGAACTTAGACATCATGGATAGAATGGATTAGGTTATAATAAACAAGGTGAATCCTCGCATCAAGGAGCTCAAAGGAACAACAAACCTACATGCAACTATTGTGGTAAGTTGAGGCATACATCAAATAAATGTTGGAGCAATGGAAAGTCAAAATTTAATGGTAAATGCTACAGTTGCAAAAAATGTGGACATAGAGAAATTGAATGCAAAGAGAAATCTAATTTTGAAGGGAAATGCTACAAATGCAATAAACAAGGTCATAAATCTTCTGAGTGCAGAACTAAGAAATGGAATCCTGCTGAACAATTAGCCAAGGTAATTTTTGGTTGGGATTACAATACTTGGTACAAATGTTGTCACTATGGTGAATATGGGCACATTGGTGCAAATTGTATGAAGATTCACTTTAGAAAAATAGATCCTACTAAGAGATGTTATGTGTGGAAGCAACTCAGTCATCTAAGCAAGAATTGTATGAACAGAGAAAAAGTTGATAGTGGTTTTGAGAATGGAAAATCCAAAGTCTCTGAAATCAAAACTTAGATGAGTGAGAAATGGGTAAGGAAATCAACAGATAATTGAGATCAAAGAAATGAAGGATCTAATGACACCCTAAATAGTGAGATGGGTGGATCTATCGTTATGAAATAGGAATGTCAAGAGATGACTAGAATTGTGCAATACAAGCCATCCTACATCAGTTCCAGATAAAGAAATATAGTCCATATCTTCATATTGATGCATGAGAAAATATTATAGTTCAACTTGAGTTAGAATGTTAGTTACACCTGAGTCACTCTAGCTCACCTGAGCTGAGTTAGGCAATATTGATAATTGGAAAGTTAGTTTCACTCGAGCTTCTGAGTGAATCTTGGAGAAACACCCAAGTCATGCCAGCTACTATGTACGGAGCATTTAATGAAATACTCTAACGGTTGAAAATATCTTATAAAGGAAGGATTGTAAAGAGTATTGCTTACAAAGCTTTGAGTTTACAAGTCAATTCAGAGCCCTTAGAAATTCAGTGAAAATTCATGATTGAAAGCAGAGTTTTATCATTTTGTCTATGCAATATAGCGTCCACTTCCAATAGCAAGGTCAAGCAATGTTCTGAGATGCTAGTAAGGAATGCAATTTGTGATCCAGTGGTCAAGCTTCATCTGACAGTTGTAGAGGAGATAGAATGGATGGGAGATCATTCCCTAATTCCTCCAAGAGTGTTACTAGTTAATAAAATTTGTAGCTTCTATCACTGCAACATACATGAGCTTGCAACCAATGAGATGAATCAAGCATATGATAAATTATGTACCAACAGGAGTCTGAAGCCCAAGCATAAGCACCTAAAAATCAAGGGTTTGACACACATCATGCACATGCTAAGGGAATTCTAGACAAAATGGATTGTATATGTTCTTAGTTGTGTCCATGACATGCAAATATGGTTGGAACATCCTGTGAAGATCAGTAAGCAGATGATTCATCATGTCACCGGGTTCCCTATGCTAGACAAGCCAAAAGATACCAAAACCCTAACTAGAGATGAACTAGCTAAGTTAACTCTTGTTGAGTGGGACAAAAGAGGCATGAGACTTAATGAAGTAAATGATATGGAGATGAGATTTTCCATTCATGTCATAGTCCATAATATGTACAGCTTGAGCAGACCCAATAGTGTTGCATGCAAAGATGTTGACCTAGCATACAAAGTAGTAAAGAAGAATCTAGTATTTGACCTAGCATAATTGCAACTCACCCAGTTGAGAAAGAATATGGAAAGCATTCGAGTATCCAAAACCAATTCATGTAAGTTTGGTACTCTTCTAATTTTCATTCTCTTTTATGTTGAGAATTTATTTCCCTCTAAAGGAACAGTATCATGGAATAAGGATAGACCAATTATCCATCAAATTAATGAATTCATAGCTGAGTTAGGAGATAAATTTGATAGAATTATGGATGGATACTTTGAGAGTTTCAAATAGGAGATTCAGAGTAGATATAGAATTCCCAAACAACTAGTTGAGAAGTACAAAGATGAAATATGTTTCTAGTTTATTGTGATAAGGTTTATATACAAGTAGTAAAGCCTAGGGTTGCATGGGTACAACCCCTACCATATGGAGTTAACAATGATGACACAAAAGATATCATATAGGCTCTTGTGAATGAACCTATCAATCCAAAGGCACCTTACTTTGGAACATATGAGGAAGCAAAGAGAAGGGTATATTTGGAGATTGAGATTCCTAAGATATTGAAAAGAGGAAGGAAGAGACTTGATACATTCAAGAAGAAGTATGGAAAGACCTCTAACTCTCCTACCATCTCTGAGAGTAAAGAGGACATAGTTAAAATAGAGGATACACTTAAGATAGAGGAAGTAGAATCTGAAAAGGAAGAAATTGATATTAAACCTCCACAGAAGAAGAGGAAGACAACACCTAAACAAAAAAAGGAAAAAGGCACTACTCCTATTGTCACCTTGAGGAGATCAAGGAGAAAAATTATATTAAGTGATGATGAGGACGCTGATGAAGAAGATAATACTGTGGTATTCACTAAACCAACACCCACACTTGATCAGAAGATTAAAGACCTTAAAGAAGGAAGAGCCATGAGTTCTTTGAAGTCATTGAATTATGCTTCTAGGTCAGAAGAAGAAAAGAAGAAGATTGAGCAAGCAGTGGTGGAGAAGATGGTAAAGTGGAAATATGACCCTTCTGAGTTGAAAATTCATATGACTGGAGACCTATTTTAGGTAGTATCTATTCCCTAGAATAATTCTGTACAAATTGAAAAAGATATAAGGGAACATAAATTGAAGCAGGTCATTCCTGCAATGAAAGGAAAAGAAGTAAAAGAGGCCTTGAGTAAATATGAGAATAATCACACCCCCAGATTCAGGTCATTCCAAATATTGAACAATAACATAGAAGATGTAGCTCAATGTGCCACATTAGTGTGGAAATCAATATTTGAGATAACAGAAGGCAATCTGAAGGAAGAAGTACTGAGTACAGATCCTCCAACACATGGAAATGATGATACACTACCCAAGGTACATACTATTGAAGATTATAACGTAGATGAGATTGCAGTTGAGGTAATGGCATCATTACCCCAATCTCCTATACAGAATATAGTACCTCAGAGAAAAGACAAGGTTGCATAATCCACATCTGAATAGACAAAGATTGAGCAATAGGCTCCTCTTACTACTGAGACATGCACACCTAAGTCATAGAGAGACAAGGTAGATATTCTACTACTAATATTGATTCATTAGTAAATATTCATCCAACAATTGGTATTGTAAAGGTCCATGACCTAATTGCATTGAATACTGAAGCAAAGGATGAGGTAGGTAAAGGTAACAAAATTGTTCCTTCACTGAGTCCTAAGACAAAGGTGGTAATTACTGATGAGATAGATCTAGATAAAGAAGTTTTGATTCCTAATTGGGATCTATCCAATCTATCTGTAGAGAAAATGGATATTTTGGGAGAACTGTGGAAGAAAAGAGCTACACAAAAAAATCTCTAAAAGGAAAGACAAAGGAATAAAGTACTTGAAGATGTCAAAGGAATATTTGTAGATGCATTGTAGATTGAAGTCAATGAGAGTGACTCAATAATGGACCAACTTGTTGACATTGTCCACAATTTCAACAAAGATATGAATGGTCGGGAGAAGTTACTTGAGAAGGCAGAGAGGAAATTTGAGGACAAGGTTCTAGAAAACATTGCAAAGAAGATTGCAATTGACCAGGTGCAGCTTACAAAGATCATCAACACTCTAGAAACCACTATGAAAAATGTGGTAGCACTATTTTTAAAGTTGAGTGACTCCTATAAATTTACTATGGAAATCAAGAATAAGATAGTAAAGATCGATGCAAACATGAAGGAAAGTGCAAGGCAGTTAACACTTGACCTGAGCACTAGTTCTGCTCACTTCATGAAAATCAAGAATCTTACTGATCTACAGGCTGAATTGTTGAGAGAAGAAGAAAGGACTAGAGAATCTCTTAAAACAATCTAGAGCCAACTTCTACCACACATGGATGAAATGCAAAAACGCATAACACATGCTAAGAAACTCATTCATAACAACAACTTATCAATTGTCGAGCTAATGATAGAGTTGTCTGCAGAGCTACAAGTTGGATGACACATCTTGAAGGTGCTACAGGACAATTGGGACAACACTCTGTCTCAAATTTTGAAGGTACATAGTGATTTCCTATCCTACTTCGGGATAACATTGTAGATATCACTTTTTGGCATTCCTGTCAAAAACAAGGGGGAAATATCATTATATTGTAATAAAGAGAACATATGTACAGTGAATATATATTTTTTGAAAAAAACAAAAACAAAGTCAGTTGGACCTGAGCAGCAAAAGCAGTGTCAAAACTTGAGCAGATAGAAATGGGGAGTTTTGACATATCAAATACATAATTCAATGATAAGTGTTTTTGTCACTAATTCCAAAGGGGGAGATTGTAGACCTTATGGAAATTCATATTGTCAATTAGTGTCAAAACACTTAGTCATTCAGTGTTGCCTGAGTATTTAGTGTTCCCTGACTATATAGTGTCACCCGAGTGTTCAGCATCGCCCGAGTGTTTAGTATCACCCGATTTTTTAGCATCACCCAAGTGTTTAGCATCACTCGAGTGACAGTTTATCACCCGAGTAGTCTTTTGGACCCGAGTGGCAGTTTGAAGCCGAATTTGCATATATTGTTAAATTTAATTTTGTTTATTGCAAGCTGACTTACAGAGTTATTTGTTGGATAAAGATATATATGTAAGATAGTTTGTTTTATCCAATATGAGAATGATTAGGATTATGTGAAGAGTATATGAGTAAGAAAAGAATAAGTATGAATGTATGCATAAGGCATGCAAATGGAAGTTCAATTTAAGTGCAGAAGTATAAAGGACAACAGTGTCTCATCTATCACATTCAGTTGATCACTTATATTCAAAAGGATCTTATTCATCAATCATAGTTGCATAGAGCAGATCATCAACTGATTCATTCTCACAAGTGGATTAGAAAAATCCTTTAACAAGGTGGAACTAACAGTCCCTTCTTTAAATCTCTTAATAGAGTTGCATTACTTATTATATTGTACAAAATCCTTTAAAAAGGTAGACCTAATAGTCCTTTATATGCTCCTAAGAGGGAATACCATTAGAAGTGGTCATTGTAAGCTCTAACAAGATAAATTTATACTGCATTACTAAATCTTGTGGGTAACATCCCAACCCCATTTTTACTTTATTTTGGAAGGTTTCTGTGTAACCAAATATTGTGTTATGTGTTCTGTATGATTCTTTACTTTCAAGTTATATGCATGCAAACAAATAAGTTATTCTAATTGTGGATTAAAAGGATTAGGTTTTATTGGTTCCTGATTAACCCCCCC
>MU228071.1:456396-468295 GCA_018584345.1 Thuja plicata
TGGATAGTGCCTCATATTCTGATGATTGATTCTCTCAATCATCGATGGCACCTTTCATCTTCCCAGAAAACCTAGAGTTGGAATTTTCATACTATTTGGGATGTTATTACAGAGCCCAAGATTGCTTGTTTTTCTTGGTGTCTCCTTTACCAAGGTGTTCCTTCACGATCTTGGCTCTAGCATCTAGGTGTGCCTGATCCTAAATGCCCTTTTTGTGAGCATTCTGAAACCATCATGCACATTTTTTGGTTGTGTCGTTGGGCCCAAAACTATTAGAATTGGATACATAATTTTTTTAGGCCTTTTTGGCCTAAACCTTTTTCCTGGAAAATGGTGCTCTTAGGTGACTCACCCAGAATGCCTTGTACACCCAAATTTGGCATGCTTTTAGGATGAAATTATTTTTTTCTTTATGGAAAGACCAAAATTTTGTTCTTTTTACTCACAGCTTTCTGGATATCACTATTTCTATGTATTCTAAGGCATGATTATGTAATAATGTCATGATTCAGATTCAAGTTCAAGAGGACAAGATGGCCCTTGAGGTCGCCCATTTATAGGAGTTGCTGCAACACTGGGGCAATGTCCCTTTTTCTGTTGCTCGAGTGCCGCTGGATTCTCTCTCAGTTGACCGCGCACCACCCTGGGGCTGCCATCATAGCCAAAGTTCCTCCACTAGGTGTTCTAGAATGTTGCACTCTTGGCACCACCACTCTACCTCTCCTCCTTCTTGGAGGGATGTAGCTGTTGGCTGGCCTCCTCTACTTGCTTCCTCTGCTACTCCTTCAACTCATCCTTTGGCCAGTGTTCCTACGTGGCCTTCTGCCACTTCTGATAAGTTCCCCCGCCTGGCGCTTTCTATTTCTCCCAGGCGAGAGGAAGGAGAATTTAATGAAATAAAAGAAACTGATGATTGTTGGTCGCTTCCTGACCAGACCCCTGTGTTGGAAATTAGTTGAGTAACTGAGAGGGGAGGGGTGAATCAATTACCACAAAAAAAAATTGAAGCCACTTAGATGTCTTAATCAAACTTATCACTGTTACTCGGTTAGCAAAGATATTCTTTTGTTACTCGGTTAACAAAGTAATCTTAACATATTAACTGTGATTATCCTTTAGTGATTAAGTGTAGAAATATAAAGAATAAAGAAAATAACATGTACACAAATGACACCAAGATTTAATGTGGAAACCCAATTTGGGAAAACCACCAATTGCAACTAATTACTATTTTTCACTCTTCTAAAGTGAGCCCTATTAGGAGGCAACCTTGTTAAAGGTTACAATACACACTACATTAGGTGTGACCCTATTAGAGGATTTAATCACCCTGTAAGGAGTGGCCTTGTGAGAGCTCTTCAAACATTTCAATGTAGAAATGTCACCTTGTGAGAGGATTTATGAAAGATTGTTAAGTCTACTATGTAAAGAGATTTGGATCACTGCTACAATTGTTAGAGTGTAACAATGGATTGACCTGTTTGACGAAGAAACTATCTTTGCTGATTCAGATCTCTTCTCTGGTTATAAATTGGATACTCACTGATCAAATATTCTATTGCAGCTCTATCTGGATGTTCTGTCTTTAGTCAGAATCCTAGACGATTTCACCTTCACTCTTCATATCAAAACTTTGCCATATATTTCTTCTTATTACTAACTCACACATTCAATCCAAACTTGACCTTGTATATATATGATAGGCATTGTCAATTTGGCTTGAATAACCTTCCAAATAAATAATAAAACTATGTCTGTGGGCTGTATATAACCACTTAAACATAAAATGTAAACTGCTATTAGTTTGCTGACACTAAATATATAACTCGGTTAACACTGTAATCCTTCAAATCCTGACCGTTACTCTATTTCTCGAGTGAACTTGGTTAGAATTGAAAATCACTTTGGTCTTCTTCAATACCCGAGAGAACTTGGCATACAATGAATGTGCTCGGATTAGGTATAGACATTTGTGTAACATCACTATATTTGTGTAAACATCAATGACAATACACAATTGAATAATTGTCATCAACAATCTCTCTCTCTTTGGCATTGATGGAAACATAATATGTCATAATACAAATAATTTTAGAGCAACAGACACAAGAATAAATTTTTATTAATGTCCTTAGCTTCATTTTGATTCTCATCCAGAAAACTCCGTCTGTCTTCACAATCACTGAAATACAAATTTCTCCCTCTTACATCAATCTGTGTTTCTGATAAAATTTCTCCCTCTTTCATCAATAATATTTTCCTTAATAATTTCTTTGGCATTCCAATGACATCAATAATCTCTCCATCCTTGATAACCAATGCCAAAGACACCATCCAATGAAATTGTAGTGTACCTGATGTACTAATTCATATGCAATAAGCTCTGACAATCTGCATCAACATGTTAAATTTGTTCTATAGCTCAGTTTATGCATCACTAATCTTTTCATTAGTGAGCCTCAGTTAGGGGAATCACCCCTAGCTTTCCTCTAAGATACAAGAATGCATCCTTAGGTAAAGGTTTTATGAATATGTCTGCAATTTGTTCTTTAGTATTCACATATTGCAACCTTACTTCCTTATCCTAAACCAATTCTCTCAAGAAATGATACTTTATTGCAATATGCTTAGTAATAGTATGCATCGTAGGGTTCTTTGAAATGTTAATTGCACTAGTGTTGTCACAATAGATAATAACTGGTTCTTTAATTTCCTACTTCATGTTTGACAACAGTTATTTGAACCATATGATATTTGAACAATTTACTGCTGTAGCATCATACTATGCTTCTGTTGTAGACTGAGAAATGCAATTGTTTCTTGCTGGTCCAAGAGACTAGTCTCTTTTCAAGAAATAAAGCTCCACCACTGGTGCTCTTTCTGTCATCAACACTTCCTTCCCAATCAGCATTAGTAAAAGTCTTCAAATCAATTTTTCCTCCTTTCTTATACTAGAATCCATAATCTTTAGTACCCTTAAGATATCTCAAAATCCTTATGATAGCCATCAAATGATTCTCTCTAGGATTAGGTGAAAACCTTGCAATAATACCAATTGCTAATGCAATATCAGGTTTAGTGTGAACAATATATTGAAGTTTACCAATCATGGATATGTAGGTAGTCTGATTTACCTCCTTTGAGTCATCATCCTTAGACAACTTATGTCTAGTAGACATAGGTGTCCTAACTATTATGGAATCTTCCATTCCAAATTTCTTCAGTATCTCTTTGATGTATTTAGACTGAGTAATTTGGATACCATCCTTCATCTGATGAACTTAAAAACCAACAAAGAATTTGATTTCTCCAAACATAGACATCTCAAATTCCTTACTCATAGCTTCGGAGAATGATTTGTATAAATAATTATATCCAGTAAATAATATATCATCAACAAATATCTTTGTTAATAATTTCTTGTTCTGAGGTCTTTCTTTGATGTACAAGATACTATTGTCATTAGTTCTGAAATCCAATACTTACTAGGTAACCATGTAATCTTTCATACCAAGCTCTAGGAGCTTGCTTCAGTTCATACAAGGCTTTGTGCAATTTTCAAACCATGTTCCTTTTGTTAGGATCAACAAAAGCTTTAGGTTGCTAAGTATAGACTTCCTCTTCCAAAATTCCATTCAGGAATGCGGATTTTACATCCATCCGGTATACATTGTATCCTTTATGTGCTGCTTATGCGAGAAGAGTTCAGACTCCTTCGTGTAATGCAAGAGGAGAAAAATTTTCTCCATAATCAATACCATCTTCTTGAGCATAACCTTTACACACTAATCTTGATTTGTTTCTAGAAACTTCACCTTTTTCATTCATCTTGTTTCTGAAAACCCATGTAGTACTATTCACATTCTTGTCTTTTGGTCTAGGTACAAGAGTCAAGGTTTTATTCTTTTCTATCTGCTCAATCTCTTCATTCATGACTTCTATCCAACTTTCATAATTCAATGCATCTATAATGGATCTAGGTTCAATTTCACTAAGCAAACATGTACCTTTAATTTTGTTCCTTGTCATTATACCTTCTGTTTGATCTCCAATTATTTTCTTAGGTGTATGATGCCTTCTGACATATTTGGCAACTACAGGTTCCTTCCTCTTTGATTCTGGGATTGCTCCACTTGGTTCAACATGCTCAAACATTTTATTTTGTTCTTCCAACTGATACTCGGGTTCTACTGTCTGAGACTTGAGTGCCTCTACCTGCGACTCAGGTGCCTCTGTCTAAGATGTAGCTCCCTTTGTCCATGACTTTGTTTCTTCAGTCTGAGACTCGGTTTCTTCAGTTAGCATCTCAGATTGCACAGGTTGCAACAATGTTTGTGCTGATGAATTCAGTGGTTGACATGGTTGTTGTCCAATCACCATTGCATGTGTCTTAGGTATAGTATCAAGTTTATAATACACAAAATGTATATAGTCCTCGGGCTATTTACTACTCCGTTCTTCACTTCTCTCTACAAACTCATCAATCTTACATGCACACTTTATATGACTTTATTAGTAGCAAGATTCAAACATTTATATGCTTTTCTTTTACAGGAGTAGCCTAGAAATATACCTTCATCACCTTGTACATCAAATTTTCCATTTCTTCCTTCCTTCTAGATGTAACATTTACTTCCAAATACTTTGAAATAATGAATATTGGGTTTATAGCCATACCATAATTCAAAAGGCATCTACTGATAGCTTCCTTCCAGTATTTGGTTGCAACATTCTTTTCAATCATCAAGGTTCTTGCACAATCCATTATAGATTTGTTTCTTCTTTCTGCTATCTCATTTTACGGTGGTGTACTTGGGGCAGATACTTGTCTCTTGATTCCTCTTTCATTGCAGAATTCATTGAAATCATTAGAAATGAATTCACCTCCTCTATCAGATCTTAGGCATTTAAGTTTATTTCCAGTTTCCTTCTCAACTCTGGCAAGGTACCACTTAAAATTCTGAAAAGCTTATGCTTTTTCTAAATGAGAAATATAACAGTCATCATTCTGGAATGGTCATCAACAAATAGAATGAAATACTTCTCTCCTGTGTAACTTGTTGTTCCAATTGGTCCACATAGATTAGTATGCACTAACTCCAAGACTTCTTCAGTATTGTAATTCTTGCTCTTGAAACTAGTTTTGCCCATCTTCCCAATTTGACATTGTTTGTATATTTCCAATTCAAGTTTAGGCCTTAAAACCTTCCCTGAAAGCACCAAATGCTTTGATACCAATTATTGGAAATGAGTTGAGTAACTGAGACGGGAGGGGTGAATCAGTTACCACAAAAACAAATCCAAGTCCCTTAAATGTCTTAATCAAACTTATCAATGTTACTCAGTTAGCAAAGATATTCTTTTGTTACTCGGTTAACAAAGAAATCTTAAGATATTAACTATGATTATCCTTTAGTGATTAAGTGCATGAATATAAAACATAAAGAAAATAATATATACACATATGACACCAAGATTTAACGTGGAAACCCAATTTGGGAAAACCACCAATTGCAACTAGTTACTTTTTTCACTCTTCTGAAGTGAGCCCTGTTAGGAGCCAGCCCTGTTAAAGGTTATAATACACATTGTTAAGTGTGACCTTGTTAGAGGATTTAATCACCCTTTAAGCAGTGACCATGTGAGAGGTATTCAAACACTTCAATGTAGAAATGTCACCTTGTGAGAGGATTTATGAAAGACTGTTAAGTCTACTCTATAAAGAGATTTGGATCACTACTACAATTGTTACAGAATAACAATGGATTGACCTGTTTGATGAATCAATTGTCTTTGTTGATTTAGGTCTTTGCTCTACTTATAAACTAGATCCTCACTGATCAAATAGTCTATTGCATCTCTGTCTGGATGTCCTGTCTTTACTCAGAATCTCATCTGATTTCGCCTTCACTCTTCATATCAAAACTCTGCCATATATTTATTCTTATTACTAACTCACACATTCAATCCAAACTTGACCTTGTATATATATGATAGGCCTTGTCAAGTCGGCTTGAATAACCTTCCAAATAAATAATAAAACTTATGTCTATCGGTTGTATATAACCAATTAAACATAAAATGTAAACTGTTGTTAGTCGCCTGACACTAAATGTATAACTCGGTTAACACTGTAATCCTTCAATGCCTGATCGTTAATATATTGCGCGAGTGAACTCTGTTAGAATTGAAAATCACTTTGGTCTTCTTCAATGCCCGAGAGAATTTGGCATACACTGACTGTGCTCGATTTAGGTATAGACATTTGTGTAACATCACTACATTTGTGTAAACATCAATGACAATACACAATTGAATAATTGTCATCAACACCTTGGGCCTAATTTTTGGGGCAATTCTAATGGCATAGATCCTCCTCCCTCTTCTGCAACTGCTCTCGCATCTTGAGGGCTCTTTTATATGTTTTTTTTTTATGAATAGTTGTATGTTTCCAACCTAGGTGCCGAGTGACTTTGCGGGCTGATTTTTTAATCCCCGAGCCCCTTTTTGTGAATATTGTACTCTTATATTTTAATTAATAAAAATGCCTCTATTCTTGAAAAAAAAAGATTCTCTTTACAAAAAAAATAATCATCATATGAGGTTGACTTACTAACTATAAAAGGTTCCTACATGGACAATTAGGATTACATTTACATAGGTATATGAATATGTATAGTAAATATGTTATGAAGATAGATGTGCAAAAGCAAGTATATGGAAATATATACTAAAATGAATAAAAGATAAAAATTCTATTCTAAGTTTGCACAAAATTATTGTATAATTAGATATTACCCATAGCATCACAACATAAAAAATATAAATTATAAAAAACTAAATAGAATATTAACATCAATAGAAAGATAATGACTTAAACATTTAATTAATATGAATATGCTAATACATTTTTATTTAATATTATGTATGTGCGAAGTAGGAGATATTATCCACAACAAGTCAAATAGTGATATTTCTATCAGGATTCAACTCTATAGTGTTTGAGTCAAACTCATTGACCCGTGTTTCATGAGTAGTGGTTCATAAGAAACCATCTCTCATGAGAATGAATGGAACACTTAGCACTCATTGTATTTAGGTGATATTTACAGAGGTGAAGCACCAGAACTTCCTTGGAGGTCTTGGTGCTTCACCTCTATGAGCATCACCTAGATGCAATGAGTGCTAAGTGTTGTATTCATTCTAATGAGAGATGGGTTCTTATGAACGACTACTCATGCAACATGGGTCTATGAGTTTGACTAAAAAACAACATAGTTGAATTCTAATATCTTATAGAACCAATAAATGTACATTTTTAGAAAATAATGATGAAATCCCCAAAAAAGTATGGGTCTTGTTAAAATAAGAAAAATAAGACAACTTTACAAAGATCAACTTTATGATACATTAAAAAAACAAGAGAATTTTGCAAAGTCCTTATAATAGCATTTAAATAATGACGATTTCAAATGTTCAATATGAATAATAATATTAGCCAAAGAAATATACATAAAAAGTTGTAGCAACAATCATGAAATGGTTGAATAAATAAATAATCAAACCATGAAAACAAGCCTCGTCAAACACCCACGTAGGATTTAACTTCTGAGAAAGCTTGAATGGGCAGAGTTTGCTGGTACACACATCACTCAATCCAAAATGGATCCCCACATAGCTAGTACGACCATGTGTATATAAATAAAAGATCAAAAGCATTGAAAGAGACTTCCTATAGAAAGCTGCAGACAACCATCCTCATGGGAGGGTGAAATGCGTGGCTTTAACACTGTTAATACTTTTTCAACCAAGGAAAAAACGTGTGACAATTGCAGTCACTAAAGCGTGTGGATGCATCCAAACTCTGAACAGGACTCTTCCTTTTCATACTAAATAAACTATTTATCGCATTGCCCAAACGTCATTCCAACTATCTCCTTCGAATCTCTCAAGGTGTCTGCTTTTTCATATCTGACTCAATTTTTATAACTTCCATACTTTGTTTACCCGAGGATTTCAATTTAACAGCGGAGCAATTCATGGGAAATAATCTGTGTTCTTGTTTTTGTCCCTCCAAACCAGTGAGAGTCATCAAATTTAATGGTAGGCTTGAGAGAATTGCAGTCAAGAAGGGAATTAAGATTGCGGAGGTGATGATGGACAATCCCAATCAATTCATTTGCAATTTGGGAGATATTCAAGAAGGGCATCGTATTCAAGCAGTTCCAGCACATGAGGAACTGAAGCAAGGAAATACTTATGTTCTTTTCCCCATGCACAGACTACGCTCTATACCGTCTGCCTTGGAAATTAAGGTGCTTAATGCTTATGTTAATCATAATTTGTGGGGAGTTCAGAAGAATGTAAGGCCCAATTCAAAAATACTTCCACTGGTTGAGGAAGCCTTGGAAAGTAGGGTATTGCCCAAGTTTGAAGTGGATGAGGTTGCCTTAAAACAATGGGAGGGGTTAAAGAAGGGAGGGTGCAGATACTGGAAACCTACTCTTCACACAATAGACGAATTCCCCACCTCAAAAGTTTAGTGGGATCCATCTCGCAATATACCAATTATTCACCTCCAAAGGTTAATTGGATGTGATTTAAGATGTACTTATATTTGTGAAACGTGTTTCTCCATGTGAACACATAAATATTAGGGCTATGAAGGTCAATTATGTAATCATGAAATATATTTCATTAATTTTGTTAATGAGAGTAAAAGTAGGTTTTTGAAAGTTTTTGAATTGATGAGTCTCAATAAATAATAATAAGGATCAAGTTATACTAAGGCTCGGAAATAATAACAGATTATCAGTACTACAAAAATGAGTAAAAGATCATAAATACAAGGCATATATCCTAAAGATTAAAAGCGATGAGCAAAGCAAAGAAAATTTGAAAGCAAAACATTCTAGATTGCATTGGATATCCCATCCTCTATTCTTTGGCACCAATTTCCTTCATGGCTATTCATTTCTTTTTCAATCACAACTCTAGAGTAAAAAAAACTTAAGAACTTCTCTCGTCGAATAATCTTTCTTTTTTCTTTAGTTGGGCATGGTAACATCTTGGATCTTATCGAATGGTTGACTTGGGCCTGAAAAGTTACTAGCCCTTACTTTCCTCAAATTCCTTCTCTGTCCAAACCTCCTTTTATATTACGTTTGGAATGCACTTGTATGGATTATTAGTTATAGCCAAAGATGGAACGTCCTTCTTGCTAGGGGCTGAGAGGAGGAGATGGCAGCATATGCTCCACTTTCCTCTAGAAAGATTGGTTTCTTGTGTTGCTCAAGAACATTACCATTCAATATTGAAACAACTATTTCAAGCAACTTGGGTGTTCTCATAGAAAATTTGTTGCACACATTTATCTTTCTTAAACTGTAAGGTAACCAACAAAGGAAGTGACATGTATATTGAAAATTCTAGGTCTAATGATAAACTTAAGACTCCATAATCTTGCAATATCTCATCACAAATTAGTTGCAAATAAAATAGGGACAATAAAATAATATCAAAATATGCAATCACATAAACAATATAATAATTAATGTGGTAAAACCCTAATAGTGTGCTAGGAAAAAAATTGAAGAAATGTAATAGAATTTTTAGTGCTCAAATAAAAATATTTCAATCTTTACATAGTCAATATTATATTAATTATTCTTTATGGTTAAAAAGATATATGATATCTTCAACCTAGCTACTAGGTTTCCATTAGATCTAGGGTTCTTTGACGAAGAACCAAAATAATCTCTTTAGGAAATGTAACTTTTTACTATAACTTTTTCTTATAAGGATATCATATCCAAATCCTATTTAGTTGGGATCCCAACTCAATGACCCTTGTATTGTTGAGCGGGTGAGATGACTGACCCCTTATAATCCTTGGGGTAGGGTGACCTCCAAAATTATAGTGAAAATAAGTCCTACGTTTAACACCTCTTTATATTGTTGTCATAATTCTAATATTATCCACCTCTATTAGAACACATAACCTATAAATTACAAATCATATGTTGGATCTAATTATTGAACAAACTCCAAATAGTAGGAAAAGAAAGTTTGCAATCACCATCAAAACCTCGTCTTAATATTCCAACAATAACATTGGATTTAATTTAATTATATAAGTAAGTTAAAGGTTACTAATCCTTACATAGAATATGAAAAGTACAACATAAAGATAAAATTTACATAAGTATAATGCTAGACTAGCCTAATATCATAACAAAAAGTAGAAAACAACAATATACTAGAACATGAAAACAACAAAACTTGATCAAGGAGAACTAGTACATAGAAAACATAATTAGTAGTTAGAAAGTATCCAATATATTTTTTCATAATCAATAGAATCCAAGTTTTTATTTGTATCATTGTTTCTTTGTATCATTGTTTATAGTACCCTATACATAATCTCCTTCTTCTACCCCTTATTCTTTTTATCTATCTTAGTATAAATAGTAGGATTTTTTTTCAATTATAACTACATTTCACATTAGGACACATACCTTTAGCTAGCTCATGTTCATATTAGTTTCTCTCTTTTCTATAAATCCTTAAAATTTATGCAGAATAACTCTACCAAAGATACTCTTTACAAAAAAAGTATATCTTTTTAATTTAACTTCATGTCCTCATTAGTAATTTACTATTAGTATCCCTAAAAATTTCATGATCTCCCTCACTAAATTAAGTCTTTCTTTCATAGTAGCATGAAGGGATATCACACAAGAGGGATAAAGTAAAAGATAATCGTCCATCACATTTATGAGACAATAAGAGATATTCTTCAAAATTATCAACATTATAGAGTCTAGTAGGGTGTCGATATCCTCATCATCATTGCACTTGACAATTTTCTATTTAGTGATCCTTGTGGTACCAGCATAAACTTTATCAAGGTAATTGACCTTCTTTCCCTAAAATGAAAAAACATTCCCCTCAGAATTATCACCATCATAACTATAAATGATAGAAGCACAAGTTTTATGAGTAGTACCCTTGGTAGAATCCTTAACCATGCCCTTCTTTTTTCTAGTTTTATACCCTTTAATAGGAAGAGAGACATCAAATTTACCCCTTTTTTGGAGACAACGAGGTATTCATAGTCACAAAAACAATGACCTAGGATGTTAAACCCATGCTAATATATTCTTTTACGATCAAGGTATCGTATCTATTTTTATTGGAAAAGATAACCTTATGGAGAAATTATGGCCCTTTTGAGAGGGTCCATACACATGACCCTACTAGTTAAAGAAAGAGATATAAAATGATATCTTCAAAATTTAAAAATAAAAATAATTTGGCCCTTGAGTTTCAGTATTTAATCATCTCACTTCTATAACATGAACCCTATAACGTAGCCCTTACTAGAACTATAAGTCATTCCTATTCTATTATGGCTCCTATTAAGAAACTCTTACTACTCCTAGATGACATAACCAGATTTATTCTTGCGTGATCCATGTGTATGTGTAGCCTATGGTGATATTGTTCCTCATTCTATCTTGATATTTTATACTGATAATATCCTAAGTACTTGGGGCTTGGTGTTTCCTTGTTGGTTTAATATCTTGGTGCAACGCTTTCTGTGCTATCATTTATTTATAGGGAGTATGAGCATAAGGTCTGTAAAGGAGAAAAATGATGTTCGTGGAATAAGAGTGCTTTGATGCTCAAATCATTTTTCACCTTACATATAATGTTTAGAGTGGAGGGAAAGATAAGTGTAAAGGAGAAAAATGGTGGTTTAGGAGATGTAAAGATGAAAAAGTTTGGTTAATTGTTATTTGTGTTGATTTCCTTAACCCCACTTTACAATTACTTGAATTTGATTGATTGTATATTGCAATTGTGATTGTGATTAAGGGAAGATAAGATGCTCCTT
>MU228071.1:479598-512988 GCA_018584345.1 Thuja plicata
TCAATAGAGTGTTGGGAAATCTCCTTAGGTGCTTGACAAAGGAGTATGGAGTGATGTGGGATCAGATTTTACCACAGGCTGAATATGCCTACAATGACAGTGTCAACAGGACAACAGGTAAAAGCCCTTTTGAAGTAGTTTATGGGCTGCACCCTAGAGGTGTGTTTGAGTTAAGAAACTTGGAAAATGCAGAAGGAAGGAGTGCATATGCAGATGATTTTTCTCAATCCATGAAGGAGGTTCATGAGCAAGTGAAGAAGCAACTCCAAGAGGCTACACAGAATCTAAAAGCAAAAGTTGATGAAAGAAGGAAAGATCTCTAGTTTGCTGTGGGTGACCTTGTGATGGTTCATCTTAATAAGTCTAGATTGCAGAAGGGAGTCCGCACCAAGCTTCAGATGAGGAGGATTGGTCCTTGCCAGATTCTTGCAAAGTATGGGCAAAATGCCTATAAACTTGACTTGCCAATAGATTTGGCAATCTCTCCTATTTTTAATGTGCAAGATTTGGTCCAGTATAAGGGACCTATACCAGCAGATACTGAGGTACAGTCAGATGGTAAGGACATAGCAGCAAATGTTCAGCTTACCCATACACCAACACCAAAGGCAGAGAAGATTTTAGACTCTCAGGTGAAGAAAAAGACTAGGAAAGGCACCTATTTGGAACATCTCATTTAGTGGGAAGGAATGTTAGAGGTTGAGGCTACTTGGGTGGCTGAGAGTGACTTTAAGAAGCAAGGAATTGATCCTAGGCTCCTGTCCCCAGAAGTGACACAAGTTCTTAACCTTGCTAGTATGGTGCAGGACCACCCTTGAGATGCCATCAAATATGGTGGTCTCTTGTCTTTTTGGTGTGTTAGTGTGTGTAAGACCCTCTAGTAGCGAAATTTAAATACATAAGGTCATGTTGACCAAGATTAGTTTAGATAGGTTTCATTTTATGCTTCATTTTGGTTAGTTTAGCTCTTTTCAGCTCTTGTTTAGTGGACTGTCCTTGATGATGTCATTAATGCACATAGTGATGTCATGGTGGTACTTAGGTTCCATGGATACCCTAGGTAGTCTAGCTAAAGTTAGCTAAGGTATATGGGTGGAGAAAACACTTAAAAAGTGTGATTGGCTAAAAAATGAAAAATGTTGCTATGCAACATGAGCAACTTTTCAAAGTTGCTGACAACATTTTGTTGTCTAAATAAATTCAATATTTTAAGAGTTTTGAACCCATAGAATGGTGGGAACATGTGTGTCTAAGCCATATAAGGTGGAAAAACCCTAATTGTGAGGGTTGGAATTCATTTTGTACGGACTGCTATTTGGAGCAAGAATTTTTCTGGAAAAAATAGTAGATTTGAAGCATTTTGGGTTTTATTTGTATTAGAATGGATTAGTTTGTTTGCTGTGATCATTGGAGGTTGTTTTTCTGAATGATACCAATCTTTTTCATTCATTAAGTTTCTTTGTAGTCGTGTTTTGTTTGTGGTTTAAAAATTCTTTCAGTTTGGGACTGTTTGTTGTCCCATTTTGAGCAAGGGGCAGAGATGTGGACCTAACTCCACTTCCCACCATTGGTTCTGTATGGCCATCTAGGAATGGGGAATAGGTCCATGGAGCTACCATTCTATGGAAGGAGGAGCTCTCAAAGTGTTGGCTTGTATTTTTAAGGACTTGCCCTAGGCAAGCTAAACTCATAGCCCGGTTAGAGGAAGCAAGTGACAGTTGGTTTAAAATTGTAGGGGGTGTTATCATGAGCCAAGAAGTCCATGGATGTGTTGAGGAATTTTTTTCAGGTGTTCCCTAAGGTGGAGGTGTGCCCAAAGATCCAACACGATGAGTTTTGAAGCCCAAGACCTCAAACTGGTCCAAAAACAAGAAAGAAGCCATTTTCAAGAAGTATGGTGTATTGACAGTACTGTACCCTAAGACCTAGAAAATCATTGTGGGTTTTTGATTTAATTGAAGACTAATAGAAGAGATTTGGGGGTTCTTTGAGATATTTTTTTTGTTTTTGAGGTTTCCTAAAAACTAGGAAGCCTAATTTGCAAAAAGGCTACAAGGCCTAGAAAATAGGAATCTAGAAATCGATGGGAACATGGACCAATTTGATGGATTTAGAGCTATGTTAAAATCCAAAGATGGATTAATTTTAAGCCCTGACCCTCTTGCAAATCCAAATTTAAGTTTAGGGCTTGGAGTTGTTTGAGTGGAAGGTTCTTGTAGAACACAAGAATGGTGACCTTGACAAGTTAGGTAGTTTCCTTGGTTGGAGAGGAAGAACTGATTATTCCAAGTGTTGAAGGGTGGATTGAGGAAGCCCTAGAGGCCCTGAGAGAGAGGCCTACTAAGATTTTCAAGCAAACTCAGAAGGTTACCAAGGAGGCTCCCTAACAGTAAGTATGAAAGCATGGAGCTTTAAAGACCATAAACCTTCATGATTGTATGCTTGGAATCCACCTTGGAAGGATGATGAAAGAGTCTTGAAGAGGCACCAAGGATTTTGAAGGAAGATCACACCACCATGATGGCTAGATCTAGGATTTGAATAATGAATCTTGAATGTTTGCACCTAATCCCTTCAAAGGTTTGAAAGCTTGAATCCTTGATCTTCAATGGAGAACTTGAATGGTTGAGAAGAAGACTTGAACACCTTGAGAGCTTGAGAACAATGGATGCTTGAGAAAAATCTTGATTAGAACCTTTTTCACTTGGAAGACTTAGTTTTCTTGATGATGGTTAGAGAAAATGAGAGGAGAGGGCTTCCTTTTATATGAAATTAGGACACAATATTCTAAGGAGGCCGACACAGGAGGATTAATTTCCAATTAGACCCATTCCTCTAGAAGAGGACCTATATTAAATATAATTTAGGAATCCCCGCTTCGGAGCCTGAAACAGCCGACCCGAAAGCGGGAGAGAACTTTTTGCAAAGACCGACATCTGGGAAACTGTGGGATTCTAGGTTTGGGACCCTGGGACAGGGTTGAGGTCAGCCCTATTCTATGACAGGGCTGAGGTTGACCCTATCCTAGGGCAGGGCCAATGTCGACCCTATCCTAGGAGGTCGACCCTGTCCCTGTATCCTAGAAACAGAGTCCTGTAACCCAAAATGCAGAAATCAGACCTAAAAGTGGTATAAGGAGGAGCAGATCAGGGGGGATGATGCAGAAATGGGGGGATGATGTAATGGAGGTCAAATACGTCCCCTAAGGAGGGCTAAATGCTCTTAACATGGAAGTGCTTCCATTTTAAGACGATACAAGGTCATATTCTCACTAAAGTGGGGACTAAATGTAGTTTCAATTTTTTTATCCCTCTACAATTTTATACTCTTTGGGTTTACTTTGGTGGTTATTACTCATGCCCCTAACTTTTAATAAACTATGCTCATTCCATTGCCAAATCTTGAAGCCTAGCCAATCCGAAGCTTACTGGCCATTGTTTTGGCTTAAAAAGACATGACTTGTTTTTAACACCATAGACCTCTTGAACTATGGTCCTAGGTGCCATATTTCATCCTTTCTATGACTAAATTTAATCTTTAATGATTGAGAAAACATAGAGAGTTGAAGTTTCCCCATTGTTGACCTTCTTTGAAATTTATCATGCAAGTCCTTCTTCAAGGAGCAGTGTGCTTCGATCGTAGTGAGCCCAAAAAAAACATTTTCATATTATTGTTATTTATATAGCGAGTGTGATTCTCATTGTGGTTTTTCTTTCTTTTGGTTTTCTACATTAATCTAGTGTTCTTGTGTGTGTTGTCATTGTAATATATTTTCCTGGAGGTTAGTTGGATCAAAGTTAATTATTACGAGATTGTGATAAAATACTTAAAGTGTTTGTGCATATTGATTCACCCCCGCCTCTTAGCAGCTAGAGGTTTTCAATCGATAACACTTCCAATGCCTCTTTCAAAGAATCTAATTTGAAGAACGAGAGACCCAAGTGTTCTTTTTGTATAAAATTTGGACATAGTTATGAGAAGTGTAATAAGAAGGATTAACCCCCATGTGGTTTTTGCAAGAAACATGGACATGATGAACAAATTTACTTCAAGAAGGAAAATTAGGAGTTGAGAGAATTACTCAAGATTCATAGAAATTGTATTCCTTTTTGGTAAATCTCATCTTCTACCAAACATGAGGATAGTTATTCCAATCTCAAAGGAAATGGTTATGCCGTGATTATCACTTATGCATCTAGGAACATTAGTTGGATTCTTTATTTGGGTGCATTAGAACACATTTCTAGTTCATCCAACAACATGATTCCAAATTATATCTATCCTCCACCATATCGTAAGCTCTTGATAACAATTAATCTGCATGTGACTATTGATTTTGTAGGCAATTTTGACTTGGGTGATGGAGTGGTGACTAATGTTCTTCATTTTTTTGAGATATCACATAATTTACTTTAGATTTATCAGGTTATATAGAATTAAATTGGACTTGAGTTCACTTTAGATGAAACTTACATTTATAATGTGGATCATGATCTTCTTGCAGTAGGTTTGGTCAATTATTGACACAGGGTGTATACTTTTGACTTTGTTGATGGTGAGGATAACTCTTATATTCTTTTGACTCCTCCATCTAGTGTGGGCGCGAGTATTGAAGTTCCTCTTAATTGGTATGTGCATCATCTCATGACTCTAATTCATTCATGAAAATTGATAGTTTACATGGATTCCAAGATATTAACATAGAAAAATTTATTTGGTTCTTTGAATTTGTGGTTAAAAAATGGCTTCATTTTAGGCCTTATTAAAATGGCCTCTTATTTCTTTACTTCTAATTTGGAGGACATTCTTGATGAGGCATCTCTTATCTTTACAGATTCTACACTAGCGTATGATCTTGAGTCTCCTTCATTAATTATTTCTTCCTTGATTTAAGATATTCTTAGTCCCTGTGAGACATGTGTCAAGGTACTTGAATCCACTTTTGAGATTTAATTGTTGAGACTTCTTCCTTCTCATTGAATTATCAATATCTATGGAGTTTCTTTTTAATACAATATTGGATTTCTTTCTTCCAAATGAGAGATAGGTTGTTTGTCCTCATTAGATTCTCATTGTGCCTCCAACATTCTTCAAAGGTTTTGATGGAACTACATTATAAGGGAGAAATGTTTTCTCTAATTTTCCCTTCATTGGATGGGAGATTTTATTATATTCTTGTAAGGGATGTAGTTATTGGTGGGTATTGATGTGAGACCTCCATAGATCACTTCGTTTTCTACATATCTCTTTTTTAGGAGAGGATTTTTTCCTATGTGGTTTTCATATTTATTTTTTCATTTGTGAGATATTTGTTGCATTATTAGTAGTGCACAAGTGTTGGAAATACAATATGGGAAAGCAAGATGCTGAGAGGGGGGGTGAATCGAATCTTAAACTTTTTATCTTTTAAAACAAATTGATCCACAATAATACATAAATGTAATTGATCTATCATCTAGTAGCATTCATGATAGTAAATAAATAACACAAGATACAAAATTTTGGTAACCTAGAAAGCCAATAAGGTAAAACTGGGTTGGGGATGACACCCACAAAATCTTCACTACTGCAACAATAAAGTGTGCTTGTTAGGGCTACAAGATTTGATCACAATATGTAATATACCTAGTTAAAGGTCTGCCCAGTTAAGAGCTACAGATCATTAAAATCTACCTTGTAAAAGGATTTAAACTTACAAAAAAGTAAGCACTCAGCTAAGAGATTTAGAAAGGTCTGCTAGAACCACTCTGTTAAGAAATTTCACCTGATACACTTGTTAGAATGGTTCAAGATCTGATCCTTTGATATGCACTCTGATGCTGATAACAGATCTCCTCTTTTCAATACCTTCTTTGATCTATTAATCTGATATATCTTTACTCTGCTACTCACTGCATTTTCACTTTGCTAGATCTATGCTTCCTCTATCAAAACAACTCTTTGTACATCTCTCATATACGCATATGCCTTCTCTCTGTACTCTCTTAATTAGGGTAAGAAGAAATCTTCATATACTTTATGGAACTAACAATTAGATATAGATCAACGATTAGGATCAAATGCTTATGCCACTTAGGCAATCCAATTTTCTGATTGGCTCCATGTCACATAGTGGGATCAAATAATTAAATGAATAATTATCCCATTGAAAATATTAAATTCTTAGATAAGTTGACCCAAAATAGTTTACCTCTAAATTGGTGTCAATTCTGACATACATAACAAAACTATCTTGCTCGGCACAGAAAGACTCTATCACTCGGCATGAACTGAACTTGGTAACTGTGTGACTCAGAAACTATTATCTACTTTTCAATGACTATGCCAGATAGCTTGGCCTCTACTGGATAGCTCAGCCGCAGTGATGACCGGCTAAAACTATTTAGAAAATGACTAAGTGTGGAACACTAATGATCAACAAAAATTAGAGATCAACAATCTCCCCCTTTGATTTTAGTAGCAAAAACTCTTATCATTTACATTCACATAATTTGACTAAGTACACAATGTACTCCCCCTTATATTATACTTCATACTTCATACATCATCTATATAATATACATGCCTTCACCAAAGATATTTATACCTATTTTTGCACATCTTTTTATGTTTCCTGTCATGTTTCCCCCTTGTTTTTGTCACTGATAGCAATAGGGGTTAAGTTGTATTTGTCCAAAATTGGTTTGTGTAGCTGGAAAATTGATGCAAAAGATGTATCCCAACTATCCTTGACAAACTTCATAACCTCCAGCTTAACTTCTAGCTTGGTAGCTAGACTTACCAAACTATCTGTAGTAGAGAGATGAGAATCTCTCTTGACCAATTCTCGTGTAGTTGTGAGTTCCTTCTGAATAACCTCTAGATGAGGTATCAAATTAGCCTAGATTGTTATTAGTTTGGCCCTGATTTGGCCATCTTCAGCCATAAGCTCAGCTAATCTCCCCTGTCCATGAGTCAATCTATAAAAATGGATGGAGCTAGAACTAGCATCCATGCTCAATGAACTTGTTGTTGACTTCATATCTAAATACAACTTCTCAATAAGTTGTTGATTCTCCTTTGTAAAGAATGTATCATCACATAATCTTTTGTATAATGAAAAGACATTATTTGCAACTTCCTCAAGAATCTCAACAAGAGAAGAAAGTTCATCCTGTTTGGTGGGAATCTCTCTAGATATCTTCTCCAAGACTTTGTTCTCAAATCTTCTCTCAGACCATTGCATCAATTTGTCATTGGCCTCAATATTTTCATTAGTCACTTTCTACACAATGTGAACTATTGTTCTAGTATTGGTGCTTGCTGATTTTCATCTTCCATATCAAAATCTTTAATGAAAATATCCTTTATGTCATCTAGAACTTGCTTCTACTTTTATTCCCTCTTCATTTCCTCTTGTCTCTTCTTCCTCTTCAATAGGTCTTGAAGGTTCTGAATCTGCTCATATGTCAAACTCTCAGGATCTCATTTAGGAATCACAATGACTTCATCCAATGTGGCATTTAATCTTCGAGACTTTTTATTGTTTAGCTTCCTCTTCTTGAGCTCTGGTGAGTTGGAACTTAGCTCAGGTTCTGTGATCTCTTTTCCTTTTTCAGTATCAATTTCAATTGCTGCCTTCATCTGAGTCAATATTTCCCGCGGATCAGGTATACTTGCTATTTTTGGTCCAGTGGGAGTAGATGTTGCAGAGTGTGGTAGATCCACCAATACTTGTATAGCCTCTTGCTCTATAGGATTATTTTCAATTTCTTCCATCTTGTCTCCAATCTCTAAAATTGTTTGTACAACCTCTAAAATAAGTGGATTGGTATTGATTACCTCCTTTTCTCCTTCTATCTCTGTCTCAGCCTCAGTTGTATGAATGGGCGGTTGCACACATGTGTCTGCCAGCTCTTTCTGATCCTCGGCATCCACATTGTTGTTCCCTCTAGGTGTAGTGTCAATGGGACTATGCATTGTCAAATTTGTAGTTTTCCCATCTCATGTTTTCACTTGTGGTTCTATCCCAGTTTTTGCTTGACCAGTAGCAGTTTCTTCTTCCATTTCCTTCGGCTCTGAGGTGCCTTCACCTTTCTCATCGGCCTTCTTAGTGATTAAACCAAAGGTTTCCTTCCATATTCTGGTGCTCTGTTGAACTACTCCTTCAACATCATTCTTCAGTATTGCATAGGCTCTTTGTTTAGGAATAAACTTCCTTTGACATTGTTTGACAAATTTTGCTATATATTTGTTTCTTGGTTAGATTAGGAATAACCTTAGCTAGTGTTCCTTCCCTTATCTGTCTTTCAGTCATTGAAGCATACTGCCACTTTTGTAATAAAATATCATAAAGGTATGTAGAAATAATATTTCCTATTTCTACATGTGTCATCTTGTATGTACACATCATATGTAGCAATGCTTCCTAAATCTTGTACTTGTTTCCTATGGTTTGCTTCTCATACTTGATAAATTTAAATCCTGCTAAACCAGTTGTACTCCTAATATTCTTGAATACCTCATCAATATTGGTCATTGGTTTATATGATGTTGTAGGTATGTTGCTAGGTTCATTAGTATCTGTCTTCTCCTCATCTTCTTCTTCTTCCAAGATTAATTTTCTCCTCAGTCTTTTGTCAACCATGCTTGACAGTGCCTTAGTTTGAACTTGTTTTCTCTTTCCTGAACTGCTCTCACCAGCATTCTTCTTTGTATACACCTTTGTTGACTTAGTGTGTGCAGAAATAGTTGATGCCCTTGTCCTATGCTGGTTAGCAACAGGAGGGGTAGCCTTAGGTTTTGCTTGACTCAGTTTAGTTTCCTTGGCAACTATTCGCTGCTTCCCTTTTCCTTTCACAGTGATATCCTTTTCAGGTTCACTCTCTTCTTCTTCACTAGACATTTATTCTCCATGTCTTGTTGATAAACCCAAAGGTGCATCCTCTACTTCTTCATCACTCTCAATTCTAACCATCTTCTTCAGATTTTTGACAATCTTTTTCCTTTTCCTCTCCATAGTGCCAACCTTCAAATCCATAGATATTTTGGACTTTACTTCTTCATAGTTTCCAAAATGTTTTGTTGCACTATCAATTTCATCTAGAAATAGAGTTGTTATAGTTGCAGATATCTCACCAACATTCACTTCATAAGGTAATGGCCTTAGCCATGATACCCTCGACACTGCTGCCTGCACATAGGTGAAATCTGTGTCTACCAGAAAACATACATCCTCATAATATTTCTCAACAAGTGATCTGGGAATTCTACTCCTCAATCTCATCTTTTTCTTGAATTCAAAAAAATATATTCTCATCACATTGTCACAATTATCACCTAACTGCTGAATAAATGCATTGATTTGCTGTGTGATAGGTCTGTCTATTTTCCACACTATGTTCCCAAAATTAGGAAATGTATTATGTATGTAGAAAAATATACAAATGAGTAGAGATCCGAACTTACACATTGAATTCTTTTCCTTTCTGATTGAAGCAAGGTTCTCGGCCAATTGCATCAATTGAAGCTTGACAAGTTCATAAGTATGATCCTTCTTCACAATCTTCCAAGCCTGGTCAACTACAATGCAAGGGACACTGTCCAGTCGGCTCAACTAATAAAGCTTATGAGCAATAACCCTAACCGCAAAATCAAGCTCCAAATCTATGATAGTAGTGATCGTCATCCCTCTTTTATTCCAAATGGCTCCAGTGAATTCTTTTATGTTTTCCTTACTCTAACATCTCATTGTCCTCTTTCCATTAAGAGTTGGATAACCAGTTACACAATGGATGATTTCCTTTTTAATCTTGACTGGTCCATTTTCTAGCCATATGTTCATGTCATATACATGACTTAGAAAAATCTTGATCCATTCCATTCTGAAATCCCTCAGAAAATCTAGGGCACAAGTTAACCCTCTCTCGGCTAAGTGTTTGTGTTCATCTTTGCACAATTTGTTGAAAGATTCTCTTAGCTCGTGATCACCAACTTAAATTATCTTGCACATATAAGCTGACCTAATATCATGAATCATGAGTACCTTAGGTGGAATTGATGGTAGGGCTCTAGTTAGATCACCCTGGATGGTGCTCTAAGGAACTGCTCAGAAATTAGGAGGTGCATAGGTGTCGCTCCTTACCAATTGAACGTTTAGAAACTCCTTCTCCATACACTTTTCTGCTATGGAAGAACTAGCGACCATGATTTCGAATGAAATAGGGTTTCAAAAGATGATGAATAGAATACCTCAGCAAATGTCAAAATTTGAACTTTTATTCAGGGTAGCCAACGATACTCTGTAGAAGTCTTTGAAAGATCTTTGCAGAAATCAAGTTTGAAAATTGCTCCAACACTCTATGAAATTCTCAATCGCAAGGTAAAAAATAAGAAATGAATGACTCATTCCTTTACAGTCTCCAAAGGTCAAAAGTTAGGTTTGCAATAAGTGTTATGTCCATCGAGTGAGTGCCAAACAGCTATCCTCGGCCGACTCACAAAACTCATATATCTCTCGGTCGCAACCCATACCAACTTGACATACACTAGAGAACTCGGTCTTAGTGTACAATAACACTATTGCTCGGCACCTATAGTTCACATTGACTTTGCTAGGTACATGTTTCAAATATATGTCCTGATGCATCTCAACATATGCAGATATGGACTTTTTCACTTTATATGTTAGGAACTGATAAAAGATATGAGATATAAACACAGTTCCTTACATACCTTTCTTGCTTAATTAGTGATGGTGTGATCACCTGATCCATTGGAATGGGTGACCTCAGCTTCAGTAGCTTCACTACTGCTTGGTTCTGGTTTTCTTACCCATGTTTGATTCATCTGTGCTCTAATTTCCTCAACAGTAGGAGCAGGTACCCTTGTCTTGTAATCCATCCTAGTGTGACCGATTTTAAGACAATTATAGCAAACTAGGCTTTTCTTCATTCAACTCTTAGATTTTCCTCTGAAATGTGTCTTTAGGCAATTTTCTAGAACATGCCCATACTCACCACAGTAGTGACAGCTATGCCATTGTTGTAATCCCAACTATAAGTGTTACCTTTCCTTGGTGCTTTTGCTTGTGTCTTTGATGTCCATTGTTGTTTAGCATTAGATCTTCAATCTTGTGCTCTATGTCCAATTTTTTGACAATTGTAATAATATAGATTGAATCTAGGTGTGGGAGGTGCATTATTTTCCTTTGCCCAACATTCATGTGCTTGATGTCCAAAATTCTTACAGTTAAATCAATAACCATTGAACTTAGGTTTAGGATTGGACTTACCATTCTTTCTTCGGTAGATGTTTGTTGTGTGTCCTTATTTTCCACAGTGGTGGCATATAGGCTTGTTGTTCTTTGACTTTGCATTCCTCTTTTCACCAATCTTAGATGATTCTCCTTTCTTATTAGATGTTCGTTGTTCGATATGACATAATCCAAAAGAATCTTTAGATCTCCTTGATGCTTCCATCAGATTTTCAAAATGATTCAAAGCTTCCTTGGGTTTTTTCAATATTTCATTCAGTTCTTTCTCAGATCTCAATTCATCTTTCAATTGACTGTTCTTAGATCTCAGATTCACAATTTCTCTGTCTTTCTTACTGATCTCCTGATTTGCAAGTAGCAGTTGATTCACCATGTCAACCTGATTATTTATCATCATTTGTACTTCATGTTTCCTTTCATCAAGTCTGATAGTCATCATTCTTTTGTCTTATTTAGCCATAGATTTGTCATTTTCATCTTTCTTCTTTTGTTCCACTACTTCACATAGTCTTAATATTTGTGCTTCTTGTTCTCTCTTCAAGTTTCTGACTTCTTCACACAATGTATTAATCCTTTCCAGTAGATCTGAAATTACTGCATCTCTCTTAGTAGAGTTTCCATTCTGAAATAGACTTGTAGTGTCTTCTTCCTGATAATGAGTGTCATTCATTTGTTTGGCCAAATCTTTCCTAGATATCAAGGATTTTCTCAATTGTTGTCTTGCTGTCTCAAGCTGATGTAATGCTAGCTAAATTTTAATTTTTTGATTCTTAATGACTTTACCCAATTTTTAAATCTCCATCTCAAGATCTGTTCTTCTCAATTTGATTAGAACCTTTTGTAGGAGAACTGCGGTCTGATACCAATTGTTGGAAATAAAATATGGGAAAGAAAGATGTTGAGAGGGGGGGTGAATCAGATCTTAAACTTACATTATCTCTTAAAACAAACTGATCCACAATCATACACAAATGTAATTGATCTATCATCTAGTAGCATTCATGACAATAAATAAATAACACAAGACACAAAATTTTGGTAACCCAGAAACCCAATAAGGTAAAACTGGGGTGGGGATGACACCCACAAAATCTTCACTACTACAACAATAAAGTGTCCTTGTTAGGGCTACAAGATTTGATCACAATATGTAATCTACTTGGTTAAAGGTCTACCCGGTTAAGAGCTACAAATCATTACAATCTACCTTGTAAGAGGATTTAAACTTACAACTATTGACGGGACTTTGTGACTGGGTCCGCCAATAGAGGTAAGTTGTCACCAGGTACCAGGGTACCGACCAACTTCGCCTGTAAAGGTTGTCTGGGGAAATGAGATTCCCTGGGCCTCCAAGCATGTGAGAGTTAGGTCTTGACAGTGCGGGGGCTCAGTTGGGAAATGTGACTATTTTGTTTGAGGGGGATAGCTGGTTATCTTAACTCATCTTCTCCGGGGATTCAAGTAAGTGGGGTTTCCTACAAGCGCACATTCACTTAACAAATAAACTTCAAAAGATACTGTAGAGTTAGAAATATTTCATCTACCTATAGTTATACTAAACATTCAAAACATCAACAATGCTCTAACAAACTACACTAAATAATAAAGAAATACAAAACCATCAGCTCATATTTAATCAATATCGGAGGAAAAGGAGGTCGTTAATCTACTTGAAGTATTAGAGCAAAGGACATAAAGAACACAAAGCATAAAATACCGTTAACCAGAGATCAGAATGCTAACAACGTCACTGATAGAACCCTTCCTTCTTCATTAACATATCTTCCAGCAAGCACTGGTGCGTGTTACAATGGTGGCTCCAAGGGAGCATCTATCTACTGAAAGATTTTTAAACTAAGGAGCATTGAGCTCTGCAACTAAGAACTGAGAAAACTAAAATTGCCATTAACTGTGGACTACAAAATCATCAATTTCTCCGACCCTTGGAATGAGGTCGGGCTTATTATTTATACACATCATTTGACCTAAAACTTAACCTAATTTATTTTACACCTTACAATATAATACTATTTTTTGGTGGTCGGTACTACCTGCACCACGCTACAAAAGACCTCGAGATGAAAAAGGACTGACATGTCAAAAGAGTAAGACAAGAAGAGAGGAGTGGAATAATTGGCCTAGAGGAGAGAGCCAAGAGGGGAAAAGAAGAAATATGATCCCCTGGGGACTGAGGCTACATGCCTCATAAATAGGAAAGCGACGCCTTGTCTCTGATGCGCCAGGTGTAACGTTGAAGTGGTGCCTTGGGAAGACTATTTGTTAGAACCCTCTTGTCGAGCCGACGTGCCTTGTTGTGGTTACCTCCTTTCTGACACTTTTTATTAACTGTTGAAAGCAACTGGTCGGCCTTGGGAACCGAGACACAGGTCACTTAAAGAATACAAAAATGTGGGATCCAAAATTTCGGGATCCAGGAACTTGCATTCCGAAAGAATGAATGAATACAAAAGTACATCTCCTAATGAGATTCTCTAGACTCCATAGAACTTTATTGTTGTTTATGATTTTTCCCAAGCCTCCAACACTTGGCCTATGCTTTCTTCATCTATGTCCCTGATACTATCCCACCGACTGCAAACAACCTCCACTGCTTTCTCAACATCTCTAGCCCCATTCCGGAATTCATCCACCATCTTGATGGCGTCATGCGATCGGATCATTGTTTTAGACAATCTGGATAACCTGCCCTGGTCAAAATCTCTGGCAAGAAGATACAGGGACTCCATCCGCTCATCAAACTTGCTGAGGACGTAGTCCTCCGGGGTACATGTTCCGGTGGTGAAGGGATCAACTTGCAATACTCCCGCCATGAATGCTTGGAACAGACCCAAGGGGTATTGAGCTGCTGTCACCTTCTCTTTTAAGGCCTTAACCAGTTCCTTGCATACCTCAATCCTGAGGACAAGTCTGGAGTACTGGGCCTGGAGAGAATCATATGATTCATCTCCCAAAATCCCTGCCTCTGTGGCAACTTCTTCTCCAATGTTGCGAATTTCTTCTAGCCCGGCCTTCCATTTTTCATACTTTGCTAAATCTTGCTCCCATACAAGAGCGGAGCCCTTTTCCTGGCTAAGAAGAGTTTCAACCTGATAAAGGTCTAGGAGGGATGTCGCCTTAATGATGTCAGAGGTGGCCTTCTGAGTGGCTAGATTGTCTCTAGTGGCCTTCAACCTATAAATGGCTTCAATCAAACCTTGCATTTCCGTCCAAGGTCTAGGCCCTGTGTCCGTTATTTCTTGCACTCTGGACTCTATCTTTGATCCTACAAGGGCACCATCCTTGGGATATTTGGAGGTCAAGGGAAGCTTTTTCAACAACCTCTCGGCCTTGGTTTTGGTGTCCGCCCGGTGGAAGTGGTAGGAAATTCTGGGCTGGAAGGAGGGGTGATTACTTCAAATATCTTTGATCAACATATCTGCAACCTGCAAGATCAGAGAGCCATTAGAATGTTATACATATAAAATAATATTAGAACTCTGGGGAAATCGTCACCACCCTGCACATGTTCAACAAGTGTTAGCATACACCCAAAAGTCCCAAAATACATGCAATAGACGTGAGTAGGACTCTGGGGAAATAAAACTAGATGATAAAGAAGAGACACTAGATCAGGGATTACTTGGGACCCAGAGCCCGGATAATATAGCCGTTGCTGTGCCGATGTGACTAGTAAGGAACCATATTCGGCTGATGTTGGTTGGCACATGGTCAGGTGATAGGTGACATAAAGGCATTAATGGCGACAAGTGGGTTGACACAAGGTAAAATGAATGCTAGATGGGACATGGTTTAAATGCCCACTCATGGGAAATTAATCCTGCCATTAAGGTGACAAGATAGAGGAGAGAGAAATCCACCATTGTTCAAACCAGCAAAGTGTCAAGTTTGAACCGTGGTGACTCTGTCTCGACGAGCTTGGTCTGGCGAGTGAAAACGCACGACAGAGCATGAGGAACTCACAAACTCAGAAGGATATATAGGATATATACATAAAAATATGGAGGGCCAAAGGCTGAGACATATATACATCAAAAATACAACATTTACACATTTTTTAGAGGTTTAAACAATATTTACATATATACCCAAACTAACATAAGATAATATACATTATTAATACTAGCTTACAACTACAGAGGGCGGACAACCCTCTGGCAGAGCCAACCCACCAACGAGAGGCAAACTAAAAAAAAAAAAGTGCAGTAGGCAAACCGCAAAATGAGGAAAACAAAGTGGAAACAACACCAGAAAGAAAAACGACGGGAACTAGAGAACCTACCTGGAAGTCCAAAGAACAGTGGGGAAGAAGCACACCAGGAGAACTCCTGTAATATGTTCAACCTTCAAATGACCACGAATAGGTACCACAAATCAACTGATAATAACCCACTACACACAGAATAATTCATAGCTTAATCACAGTTTAGTCGCCTAAGAATCACTCTGAATGCACAAGTTTTTTTATTGCGGTAACTATAAAAGTGGCATGTAGTTTCTATTTATACCCAAGGTAAAAGAAAGTTACCTCTTTTCTCTGCAAACTCTGGAACAGGCAAACCTCCAGACTCCAAGCCCAGGGATTCCATGCGACCATACCTTCTTGCGAGAAGAAGACATCATGGCAGAGAATCCCGGAGTCTGGAGTCTGGCTCTGGAAAGAACAACAAACTCTGAGGCCAGGTCCCGGAGGCACGAAAGATAAAAGCAGAAAGAAAACAAACCTGATGGGAGGGAAAGCCTAGAGAAGGAAACAAAGAAAACAAAAGACAAGGCAAGAGCCAAAGCGCAAAAGAGGGGAACCAACATTTTGCCAACAAAATGTAGGGACGGGTATGCAGGGCATAACAACAACAAAGTAAGCACTCGGGTAAGAGATTTAGAAAGGTATGTTAGAACCACTTTGTTAAGAGATTTCACCTGATACACTTGTTAGAATATTTCAAGATCTAATCCTTCGATATGCACTCTGATGCTGATAACGGATCTCCTCTTTTCAATACCTTCTCTGATCTATTAATTTGATGTATCTTTACTCTACTGCTCACTGCACTTTCACTCTGCTAGATGCATGCTTCCTCTATCAAAACAACTCTTCGCACATCTCTCATGTACACATTCACCTTCTCTCTGTACTCTCTTAATTAGGGTAAGAAGCAATCTTCATATCCTTTACGGATCTGACAATTAGATCTAGATCAACGATTAGGATCAAATGCTTATGCCGCTTAGGCAATCCAATTTTCTGATTGGCTCCATGCCATGTAGTGGGATCAAATAATTAAATGTGTAATTATCCCATTGACATATTAAATTCTTAGATAAGTCGGCCCAAAATAGTTTACCTCAAAATTGGTGTCAATTCTGACATACATAACAAAATTGTCTTGCTCGGCACATAAAGACTCTATCGCTCAGCATGAACTAAAATTGGTAACTGTGTGACTCGGCAACGACTATGTCGGATAGCTCGGCCTATACTGGATAGCTTGGCTGTAGTGATGACCGGCTAAAACTGCCTAGATAAATGACTAAGTGTGGAACACTAATGACCAACAAAACTTAGAGATCAACAACAAGTACCTAATATGGCCTAGTATGTAGGACCTATATATTGCATCTTCATAATTCTCTTGCATCATAGTTTAACTTCCCAAATTATACTTAATGAGGGGTTTGTTGAAGTAAATTAGGATTTATTCTATTTACTGTAATTAAGTTTACATAGGGTATCTTTGTTGTCACATGCCACAATCATTTAATGATATTTATCTTAGGTGTCATTATTTTTAATATATTACATTATATATTTATTATGTGTAGTAGGTTCATTGTACCTATTCCCCCCTCAGTTTTTGATATAAGAAAGATCTCTTGTAAATTTGCATCATGAATTCATATCAAAGCATTGGATGTTCTTGGCAAGAATTTCATTTCGATCTTTATGTTCTTCATTTCTCAATTCACAACATTCTCTCACGGTTGGATGGTTTCTTAGTTTGTTCCCTTTCAGTGTGGCTAACTTCACGTTAGGCTCTTAATCTCTTCAAAAAAATCCAGCCAACATTAGGGTCCACGTTTAACTTACCATGGTCAACACAAAACAATTAACACTTACTTAGAGTGAAGCAAGGTGGAACAAGATTATCTAGACAACAAGATAACTTGACATATGTGAACGTGCATATGAAGACTCAAATAACATCTCATGCATATTCCAATATTTGCATTCCTCCCTAACAGTTGCCCTCCCTGTCTTTTATTGAAGGGTGGGCTTCCCATACTGCATCCATCTTAGAAGACATTTATAGTTAGCCCATTATATAAGATCATCTTCAACATACTGAAAACATAACATTCAATACATATGATTGGTAATTTATAAATAAATATTTATTTCATTTAAGCTCTCCTAAAATCATTAATAAGTTGTAAACCATATTCACATGCATAGATTCACCTTAAAATTTGCATGCAAGTAAAGGTATTATCAATGTGCACAAGGAGGGATATAACACCCATCTTTATTTTTCAAAATGAAATATTCATCTTCACACTTTATTTTAAAATTTAATCTTTTTTTTAATCAATAAGGATGGATTATTTAGATTAGGTTAACACCAATGGAGATCAAAGATGACCTTCTTCTCTTTAACATAATCCATTTAGAATGATTTAATCAACTTTATTTAACTAATAAGTCACAATGAAAGTCCAAGAACCACCACTTGGAATTCTACCTTAAGATGTCACTTTGGGCATTCAAACACGAGCCTTCATCTTGAGAACCTTATGACCTTTCCATTTAAACACGACCTCATTTACTCCTAATTTAGTCTTTAATAAAAAATATAGTTAAATCAAATAAATGATTTCGATATACAACTACGAATCTTGTTCAATTAGCTTTCTAATATATATCCTACAAACACAAAAGTGAAAATTCCTAAAAAATTGAATAAATCAATTTATGTACACACTATTATAGTCATACAATTGTGAATAAATATTCATTATTCATCAAATATAATTTCCTTTTTTCTTTCATTTTTCATCACAAGGAAGGATTATTTAGCTTGGGCCAACAACAATGACAATCATAAGGGAGACCTTCTCCCTGTTGACATAGTCTACTTAAATCATAAATCAACTTCATTCAACTAATAGGTCACAATAGAAACCCAAGATATACTACTTAAAATTCCAACTTATAATGTCACTTTACAGATTCAAACATGTGTCCATCTTAAGAACCTTATAACCTTTTAACATAGTCTGCTTAAATCATAAATCAACTTCATTCAACTAATTGATCACAATTGAAGTCCAAGATACATTACTTAAATTCCATCTTATACCGTCATTTTAAAAATTCAAACATGTGTCCATCTTAAGAACATTATGACCTTGCATTTTAAATACTCAACCTCATTGACTCCTTATGTAATCTCTAAAGGAAACTCTTAATAATGTAAATTGATTTACATACATATGCACATCTTATTCAATTAGTTTAAATTAAAATTAATAAGACTAGGGAAGGTTTATTTTTCCAAAACATCATAAAAGTACGAAACTCCAAATTCCTCAAAAATACGAATAAATCAATTTATATGCACTAATTACATGTTATACGTGGAGTCTGAATCTTTTTTTACATGTAAGTCAGTTGTAATTGAAGAGCTGTGATCAACATATATCGGCTGTCTACAGTGAATGCACTTTTGTTTTACGTGAAGAATGAAGAATATAGTTATTAGCAGTTAAAGTTGAGAGCTTTGACCAGGTACATCATTTATATTGAATAATAATTTGGAAATCCGATAAAATAGTTTTATTGAATTTTATATGGTCCTTACGACATCACTTTTTACTACAAAACCTTGGCAGTGGTGGCGGAGTGTTTAGGGGATATCAATACCCTTTCCTACTTTGATTCTGCCTCAACGATTCAAGTATTGTGCTGATTTTGCGTTTTATCAATTTTCATTCCTCTTTTTCTTTTCTTCTCTTCTTTCTTTTTCTTTTTGGTTTGTTTTTAAACTTATGGTCTGTGGAGACTTGCTCATCGTATTTTAGCATTATTGCATATGTTTTCAGTAAAATGTATTAGTAGTCATTATAGCTAACTTTCCATAACTATAGAGGCTAAATTATACAGTCAATTTTGATGAGATTTTTTTTTGTTGTCTATAGCTAACTTTCCACAACTATAGAGGCTAAATTATACAGTCAATTTTGATGAGATTATTTTTTTGTTGTCTCCATATGCGACTTAGCTAGTTAAAAAGTATCATTTGGCTTTTACGTATAAACGAACCTCCCTATAGAATTCGTTAAGTGTTAAAGGGTCAAAAAGTGATCATTTCAAAGTATTGCTTGATACCTACTTATAGATGTCCCAATAATCATGCACTCAAAATTTTCAGTACTCATGGAAAAATGTCCCAATAATCATGCACAAATGTCAAAGTAGTGGTGCACAAATGGGCCGATTATGAACCAAAAAAGCTAAAAATTGATCAGCTCTTGCTACATGTGAAAATTATTAATGGGCATTTAATTATCATTTTTTTTGGCTTGTTTAAAATTAGTAATTGGGGGGTTGGGTGCACAAGGAATGCACGTCTATTGGAATGTGCTCAGCTACTCGTACTCTTCCCCTAGTTTGGATATCTCAGCTTCTTGATAATGACATGCTACTCTGATAGAGGAGTAAACTATTTCTCTGTAGTCATGGTGGCTAGAGTTGTTTGCTCTATTTTGGACTCGGGTGTATCTCTTGTTTTATTATATGTTAATTATGGGACTTGCGTCTTATTGTAAAAAAATTATACTCTTCAATATTAAAAAGTAGAATAAAAAGGAACGAATACTTTTTTCTCTAACAAAAACAATTTAGATTCATATTGAATATTCTATAATCAAATTAATATCTACATAACAAAAAGTTGTATATTTTCAAGTGAATATCTTTAATTGTGCTCCATCTAGGATCAAATCAACAAGTTTGTCTCATGTTTGCAGTTACAAATGTAGAGAAAGAGAAAACCAAAATTTAAAAGAAATTCATAAATACACCACAATATCACCATTTGAAATATATTTCACTATTGACATAACCATTATTCAACTTCTCAAAGTTTGAATAGCCTCCCAAAATGGATCCCCATATAATTAGTAAGACCAGGTAAGTACTAAAAAGACTCTCTAGGAAGTTGTAGACCACCATCCTCATGAGATGGTGAAATGCGTGGCATAACACTGTTATACTTTTTCAACCAAGCAAAAAACGTGTGACAATTGCAGTCACTTACGTGCGTGGACTCATCCAAACTCTGAATAGGACTCTTTCTCTTCATTCTAAATAAACAATTTATTGCATTGTGCAAACATCATTCCAACTATCTCCTTCGAATCTCTCAGAGTGTCTTCTTTATCATTTCTAATTCAATTATCAAAACTTCAATACTTTATTTTCTCAAGACATTTGTCTTCAACAGAGGAGGAATCAATGGGAACTAATTTGTGTTCATGTTATTATCCGTCCAAATCAGTGAAACTCGTCAGATTTAATAATGGGCTTGAAAGAATTGCAGTGAAGGAGGGAATCAAGGTTGCCGAGGTGATGATGGACAATCCCAACCAATTCGTTTGCAATTTGGGTGATCTTCAAGGAGGGAATCGTATTCAAGCACTCCCTGCACATGAAGAATTGAAGCAAGGAAACACTACGTTATGTTTATCATAGAATTGTATCATCCACCTCAAAAATCCTTCCATTAGGTGAGCAAGGCCTGGGGAGCATAGTTTTGCCCAAGTTTGAAGTAGATGAGATTGGCTTAAGACAATGGGAAGGGTTAAAGAAGGGAGGGTGCAGATACTGGAAACCTACCCTTCACACCATATACGAACCCCCAACCTGAAACGTTTAGTGGGGCCTCTCTCACACTATACAAATTCCCCACCTACAAAGTTTAATTGGATAGGAGTTAAGTGGATGAGGTTGCCTTCAAACAAAAAAATGGGAGGGTTTAAAAAAATGAATGATTGGAAACCTATTCTTTACACCATATACGAATCCCCCATCTCAAAAGTTTTGTGGGATCTCTTTTATAATATAGTTTTGTGTGATCTCACTCATAGTATACGAATTCTCTACCTACAAAGTTTAATTGGATAAGAGTTAAGTGGATGAGGATGTCTTAAAACAATGGGAGGGCTTAAAGAAGGGAGGGTGCCCCTTTTTCAACTTTTTTTTAATGTTTTTGCAATGAGAGAAAAAATAAGGTTTCTGAAGGTCCTCTTATTTTTTTTATAAAATAAGAAAAGTAGAGTGAAGAAATTTGAATCAATATTAAGATTTAAAAACTATGATAAATTATGAGTTTTACAAAAAAAAGTAAAAGATTCTCAATGTAAGACATATAACCTAAATATTAAAGAAGACTGCCCAAATGAAAGCATTTTGAAACCAAAACACTCATAGATTGTATTTGATAGCCCCATTTATCTATTCTTTAACACCAATTTCCTTTGTGGCTATTATCCCTTTTTCAATCACAACTCTAGAGTCAAAAAGACTTGAGAACTTCTCTCCTAGCATAACCTTTCTTTTTCTTTATTTGGACATGGTGACATCTATGAACTCATTGAATGGTTGACTTGGTCCTTTTACTAGCCCCTACTTTCCTCAAATTTTATCTCCCTATAAATCTCTTTCTATAAATTACATCTAGAATACACTTGTATACATCATTACTTATATCCAAAGAGGAAATTTCCTTCTTACCATTATTCACTAAGGCGCTAAGAGGATGAGAAGTCATCACATTTTCTATTTTCGTCAAGAATGATTAGTTCCTCATTTTGGTCAAGCACCCCACTGTTGTGTGACCAAACTTAATACAACTATTGCAAACCACTAGGAGTCCTTCAAGAAGTTTTTATGCACCCATTAACCTTTCTTACAAGATAAGGTGATCGAAAAATATATAACCAACAAGAATTGAGAGCCTTTCTCCTATCATAACCTTTAATTTTATTTATTTGGATATGGCGGCCTCTATGAACTCATTGAATGGTTGACTTGGGCCTTTTACTAGACCTTACTTTCCTCAAATTTCATCTCCCTCCAATCCTTTTTTTGTAACACAACTATAATGTACATGTATGCATCATTAGTTATAGCAAAAGAGGAATGCCCCTTTTTCCATTATTCACTAAGGGGTAAGAGGATGAGAAGACACCATATGTTCTATTTTCCTCTAGAAATATTGGCTTTCCATTATTCTCAAGCACCCTACCATTGCATGATGAATATTTTATATAAGTATTGCAAAACACTAGGGAGCCCTCGTTGATTTTTTTTTATCCCATTAAACTTTCATAAAAGATAAGCTCACCAACAAGATATGAGAGCTTCTCTCCTAACATAACCTTTATTTTTCTGTATTTGGATAGGGTGATCTCTATGAACTCATGAAATGGTTGACTTGGGAATTTTACTAGCCCCATACTTTTCTCAAATTCATCTCCTTTCAAAACTTCTTTTGTATTACATCTTGAATGCACTTGTATGCATTATAATTAATTATAGCTAAAGAGGGAATATTTTTCTTGCCATTATTTGAACAAAAGGGCTAAGAAGATGATAACACACCATATGTTCTATTTTCCTCAAGAATGATTGGTTTCTAATTTTTCTCAAGAACCCTACTATTTCATGACCAACCTTTATATAACTATTACAAAAACACTAGGGACTCATAGAAATATTCTTGCATGTAGTTACCTTTCTTAGAACATAAGGTAACCAATGAAGGGAGTATCACATCTATTGAAAAACCTACGTCTACTGATAAACAAAAAAATCAATAATCATACAATATCTCATCATTAATTAGTTGCGAAGAAAATAGAGAAAATAACATAATAAAAAAATACATGCAACAAAAAAAACAATACAAGAATTAGTGAGGTAAAACCCTATTAGTATAGATAATATTATCTTTGGATTAGATTGTATTTAAGTTTTTTGCATTTACGATTCAAATAACACTTTGCAATCCATCATTAGGATGAACAAGAGTGAAAGGAATCAAAATAGACCATGGAGTGTGATCTAAAACACTAATGCAAAAAGTTCAAACACAATCTAATCCATAAATAAATTTATCTATACTATAGATTTTGGAAATCTTCTACGATTACCCTAATAGTATGCTAGAGAAATATTTTGAAGCAACTTATTACTCTAGTATTCATATTTCTCAAAGAAAAAATAAAATCTTTACATAGTGACTATTGAAATAATTTTTCTTAACGGTTACAAAGATATATATTATATATTCAACATAATTACCACGATCATATTTAGGGCTATTTGACAAACCACCCTTTTTTTTTTTCCTTTTAGGAAATTTATTTTTCAAATTCATGAAGTTTCCATACTCCATATTAATCAGTTTTCATTATTTTTATATTAGACCACATGAATTTTCAAAGCCATAAAACATTTCAGATCAAATGCTACGATCCATCATTATGAAAAAACAAGATAAGGGAATAGAGAAAATTAGAAAAGTAATCCCTGAAAACAGATATACAATATCAAATGTAGGAAAAACATGTTTTCTTATCTATTTTCATTGACGTCAAACATTGTGTTTCAGAGGTGTTTGTGGTTTCTCAAACACTGTGGTCCAGAAGTCTACTCTTCTTGGAGAAGTAAGTTTGTGGATTGAACCTATATAACAGTGGAAGACAAGAGTGTATTCAGAACAATAGAAGATAGATATGTATTGTGTGATCATGTGAAGATGATGTTTAAGATTGATTCAATGTTATACTCTTCTATCTAGAAGTCTATGTGGTCCATATGTCTCTAGTTCAGTGACAAAGAAATATAGTTGTAGTCAATAGTGCTACATTTATGTTTTACAGAAGGTTTCTGCTCCAAAAATTAGAGTCGAAGGTGTGCTGATATTTATGCAAATGGATTCAAGTTTTTATATTTGTTGTGGTATTCTCTAGTGATCCTTAAATTGTTCCCAGTGATCCAAAAACCATGTTATCTAGTGTTATAATTTTGTCCAGTTGTTTTCTTGATCTAAAAATGTGTTGTGGCAACTTCTTACATGAATTGTTGGCATGTGCTAGTGTTTCTGACTTGGCATGTGGATCTCATAATGAATTGTGGAGTTTTGAATACAGTTAGAAACTTAGGTGATTCATTGGCTAGTGTGTTTCTACACATTTGAGATTAATTCTTTTGTAATCCCCTCTACTCTCTCTCTGAATGAATTTTTCATCTTTCAGATTATTATGAGTTGTGTCTCCATTCTTTTCTTTTGTGATAGGTATTTTGCATAGAGTGGATCTTGGTGATTTAATTCTTCAAATTTTAACATGGTGTTAGAGTCTTGCTGTTGTTGCCCGTTCTTGAGTTTTTTTAAGATTTTTTGGAGTGCCAAGGGTTTCAAAATTTTAGAATTTTTGTGGATTGGGGGGGTTATTTTTTGAATCATTTTGGGCACAAACAAACCTCACAGCTGTGTCCGGAAGGCCCACAATACCCTATTTTCATATAAGGCTTGTAAAATTTGGACATAGTTGAAATCTGGGTCCTCTTTTTTCCATGGATGACTTTGGCACACTTTTTGAGGCAAAAATTGCCTCAATTTTCACACTACCTTAGTTTCAGTGCCATCTCTAAATTCATGCCATCATTGTTTTTGAATTTTTTTTTTTTTTTAAATTGTATGAAAAATTTAGGGGTTTTTTGGGTTCTTGTTTTGGAGCAGTCTTTGATTTTTCGCTTGTATTTTGAGCAAACAAAGGCATTTTTCACCAAACAAGATATTGTCAGAAAGATGGTTTTGATCCTGACCTAATTTTCTAGGTTTGGATTTCTGATTTTTTCGTGTTACAGTTGTTTTTGCAAGTCAAATTCAGGTTTCCTTTTTGCACTCTGGGAGCCATATCTTGCTCATCTGGACTCTATTTTTTGACTTATGCATGGCGTTCGAAATTTGGTTTAGTGATCTATCATATTTCATGGGTCCCATACCTAGATTCTTCTCTAGGTATTTTTTATTCTATTTTTTGCATTTTTGTAATCTAGTGGATATCTTGGATGTTTCAAGTCCAAGGATCATTTTATGTGCATGAGATAACTTCTTTTTAGATGTTATTCATGTTTCTACAGCTTTATTTCATTCCTGAATATTGTAGACATCTATTTCTGTCATATTTCATTTTTTGCAAACACACTAAAATAAAGTGCCTTCTGATGCATGCTTGGTATCCTGCACATTTTGTGCTTGATTGTACTTGCACTATCTTATAAAGTGCCATGTTGGGGGGTTTTATGTTTTCTTTGTTTTTCATATACCTTTTACAAGTGAGTGTTCCTTCCATGACATTATCCTCATGATGTATGTCAAGAGAGTGATCATTCCATGACACCATCCTTTATATGTGTTTGTACGTTCTTCATGATACGGTTATTGGTGGTAGTCTGATTCAGTGTATCTATCATGCCTCTCCCTGTTTAGCATCATAGGGGGTATCACCTATTGGTTCTAATGCTTCATTGGTTCAATGTATTGATTCTATGTATTCATTATTTGTTCCTATATACCAAGTGGTTGCAGTGGCTGGGTACCTATGCATTTCGGTGAGATGGATCATTGACCATATGGACACTCTCTTTTTTTGTTCCTATTTTTGAGGCTTCCTTCCATCTTTTGATTAGATCTTCAAACTTTGGTGTTTTTTTTCCATCTGTATCTTCAAGTTCTGATGTTTTCCTTGTTTTCCATCTTGATTCGAGTAGTGTCATTTGAAGGGAACTTGTGTAGATTACAGTCTTCTCTACTTGATCACGTTCTATTATAGTGGAGGTTCTAGTAGTTATTCTTTGACAGTATTTGCAGCTTCATGCTTCAATGGTGTTCTTCATGTTCATCCCATGTTCCTATTTTCTGGGACATTCTCTAGTTTGGAGGCTTCTTCATTCCTTCACTAGGCTTCTTCTCTTTTCAGAGAGGGGTTTTTCCCACTGGGTTTTCTTATTTTCTCCTCTTTACATGGATTTTTTGTACTTGGTTACCTGATCAAGCCTTGTTGTCGGGACCCATTTCCTACTTTCAGTAGTTGTTTTTAGGTTTTTAGATTCTTCCTAAGTTTATCTTAAGGGAGTGTTAGAGTTGAAAGGTATTTTCACTTATTAATTAAATCATTATTGATTTAATTATTCAATCACATTTTTATCTCTATTTTACTTAAGCTAAAATTTAGGCATTTAATAATTAATTCTTTATTAATTATTATCATGCAACCTATGTTTCTTGACCTTCTAGTGTTCAATCTCCTTTATAAGGATTGATCTCTTTGTAATTATTAATTTTATTTTGTAATTCTCTCTATTCTCTCTATGAATGAATATTTTATCTTTCAGATCATTATGAGTTGTGTCTTCATTCTTTGCTTTTGTTACAGGTATTTTGCATACAGTGAATCTTGGTGATTGAATTATTCAAATTCTAACAACTTGTACCAAGATTGGTGGACAAGAATGTGATAGGAACCAAATGAGTATTCAAGAACAAGATGAATGAACATTGGAAGGTTACAAGGAAACAACACTAGACTAGTATGTAAAGGTTACTCACAATTTGAAGGAATTAATTTTGATTAAAATTTTGTCCTGATTGCTTGAATAGAAGCTATAAGTATATTTGTGGCTTTTCTTTCTTACAAGAATTTGAAGGTGTATCAAATGGATGTAAAATCAAACTTTTTAATTGGAGAATTAGAAGAAATGTATATAGAAGGACTAGAAGGTTTATGCTTTCAAAAAAAAACTTGATGTGATATGCAGATTAAAGAATGCACTTTATGGACTCAAGTAACCACCTAGGGCCTGGTATGCAAGATTGGATAAATATCTAAAACAACAAAAATTAAAAAAAGGAACTATTGATAGTAATCTCTATTTTAAAATAGAAGATGATAGAATGTTGATAGTTGAAGTATATGTTGGTGATATCATATTTGGTGGAGAGGACAAATTGTGTAAAGTGTTTCCTACAAAAATGCATGAATAAATTGAAACTGCAATGAATGGTGAGTTTTCATTCTTTTTTGAGATACAAGTTAGTCATCTTAACGATGGAATATTTATATCTCAAAGTAAATATATAAAGGAAATGTTGAAGAATTTTGGTATGAGTGCTTTTAAACCTCTTGCAACTCCTATGAATGTTGGATGCCTATTAAGAAAGAATGATGAGTATTCAGACATAGACTAGACAAATTATAGATCAATTATTGGTGGACTATTTCATTTGACTACTTCCAGACTAGACATTATGCAGGTTGTATGTTTTCTTTCCAAATTTTAGGATAAAATAAATATAATCCATGAGAAAGTTGTGAAGATAATTTTTAGATACTTAAAGGGAATAAAGTATTATGGTTTATGGTACAAAAGGGGAATAAAATTCATGTTGAAGGCCTTTACTAATGATGATTGGTTAGGAAGTGTCGATGAAAGGAGAAGCACTAGTGTTGGTGCATTATTCCTAGGTGATATATTGGTTTCATGGCTCATTAAAAAATAGGATTCAATATCCTTATCTAATGTTGAGGATAAATACATTGGTAGTGTATCCTATTGTACTTAGGTATTTGGATGATATAGACTCTCGAAGACACAAAATTAACATTTAATGAAGCCATTCCTATTATGTCTGATAATACAAGTGCAATCAATGTTTTCAAGAATTTAATGATGCACTAAAGGGAAAATCATACATCAATTAGATACCATTTCTTGAGAGAAAAGTTTGTTGAAAAGGATGTAATATTATAATACATTCCTACCAAAGATAAAATTTAAGACATATTTTCTAAAGCTCTCATAAAAGATACTTTTGAGTTTCTTTGGGAGAAGCCCGGGGTTATTTCCCCTTCTTATTCTAACTAAGAGCATCAAAGTGGTGCATCTATCTAGGGGGTGCTTATGGATTGATGCTAGTGGCTATTCTCATGGGGAGCAGAAGTTAAGCATGTTTTAGACATTTAAACTTGATGGAAAAGGGGGATAAAGATAAGGAAAATGTTTGTTTTTTCAGGATGTCTTTGGTTGTATTACTAAGGGGGGTTGATAGTGATTAATATTTTAGTCATAAAACCAATTTAGTGTCTTTTTTTCCATCAATGATAAAGGGGGAGATTGTTGTAAATATATGTTTGGTTGTTTGTTGTCATTGATGTCAAACATTATGTTCTAGAGGTGTTTGTGGTTTCTCAAATACCGTGGACCAAAAGTTTTCTATTCTTGGAGAAGTAAGTTTGTGTCCTAAACCTATAGAACAGTGGAAATCAAGAATATTCAAAACAATAGAAGATAGATATGTATCCTATGATTATGTGAAGATGATATTTAAAAATACTTTAGTGTTATACTCTTATATCTAGAAGTCAATGTGGTCCAAATGTCTGTGTTTTAGTGATAGAGAAATACAGTTGCAGTTAATAGTGTCAGATTATGCTTTCCCAAATATTTTTTCTCTAGAAATTAGGGTTGAATGTGTGTTGATATTTATGTAGATGCATTTTTGTTTTTGTCTTGGTTCTGGCATTCTTTGGTGATCCAAAAATTATTCCTGGTGATCTAGAAACTGTGTCATCCAATGTAACAAATTTTGTTAAGTTGTTATCCTGGTCTGGAAATGTGTTGTGGAAAATTTTAACAAGGACTATTACCATGCACTAGTGTTCATGATGAGGCATATGGATCTCACCATGGGGTGTGTAGGTCTTGATATAGTTGGAAAGTTAGGTGATTCATTGGCTTGTATGTTTCTACATGTTTGAGATGGTAAAGTTGTTTTGGTAAGTGAGAATTTGGGATTGGGCTATATGTAGCATGTTCATGCACCCTCTCTCTGATAGAGTGTATCATGCTTCTTGTTTTAGGTATGGGTTATGAATTTAATAATTATCTCTTATCTAGATTGGTTTGTTCTATATGTGATCTATACATTTAATGTTTATCTGTAATCTGATTGGGTCTATTCTATGTTTTGGTCTAGATGCTTCTTGTATGGGACCTTATTGCATCTTGTTGTTTCCTTGGCCAACTTGTAACTTAAATTATAATATCCTTTTTGCATGGCTGACCTTTTTGTAATCTGTAATGGAATATATTTTATATAAGTACAGTTTATGCTTTCAAAAAATATAAGGTGTGAAGCAAGTGAATGGTGTGTGAACCAGTGAAGATATACAATCAGAAAAGAAAAATTTTGTGATAGTGGTTGACACGAAAAATGTTGTAACAATGTACTACTAAGGTTGACAATGTTATGCAATTCAGCTACATTATCAATAAATATCTCTTTATCCTTGTAAAGAGTTGTATGTAACTTGTCCCTAGGATAGTGAGTCTTAGGTGCACAATTTTTTTGATGTATCTTGCTACTTTTCTAGTGATCATCTATTTGCAAGTCCAGAGTAGTGAGCTCATATTTTTATTCATTATTGAATTGGCAGTGAGCATCTAGTTGCAAGTACATAGTAGTGAGATCCTACCATATTTGGTAATCAAACTATATACATCAGTGAATTAATATTTTTGGGATCACTTTGGTTTTTCCCATTTTGGGTTTTCCACATATAAAATTTAGGTGTTAAGATGTTGTTGGTTTTGTTCTTTACTTTCTTATTTTTCATGCGATAGATATTGAATTTAGTTAGTGTGATTTTGGTTTAAGCTAATTCACCCCCCTCTCAGCATCTAGAGTGTGTTCAACATCAAATCTAAGAAGGAAGACACTAGAACCTAGGAAAGAAAGGGTAGGTGGTATGTAGGAAAAGAAGAAAAGGAATTTGAGTAAAAGTGAAAAAGCGAGGCATAAACAAAACAAGAAAATTTGAATGAAACAAAAAACAAGAAAAAAGAGACAAGAAAGACATGAGAAATTTAATAAAATAAATAAACTACATGAGAAAATATTAAGGCTTACTCAATAAAATAAATAAAAAGAAGAAAACAAAATTAATAGAAAACTCAATTCAAATGAAAAATAATAAAGAAAGAAAATATATTATATAATTTTAGTTTTTATTATAATTTGTTTTCTTATGGGTCTCTCATCATAAATATATAATTAGTGAGGACAACAACTTAGTGATACTTGTACTCTTGAGACATTGGGAGAACTTAGTGAACTTGTGTACTTTAGACTCTCTCTAGAGCTTGACTCTTGATATGAAATGAAAAATAATTGGAATGAGTTACAAAAAGTGCATACTATAATTCTTCAATATAGGTATCCACACTAGTTGGTCAGTGTAACATATAAAATGGTTATCAATGGTAGACAACCACTTTACAAATGCATTAGAATACTAAAATACAATCCTTAGGCAAAATCTGATTTGTATAACCCAAATGGATGTAGGGATACAAATGCAAGACCTAGCTAGCAGATGGAATTAGGCTATTCCTTATATGGATAAGAAAAGAAGATTGCAAGTGATATGCTAATGATTAAGGAAAATATTACTAACAAGATACAATAGCATATTTGATCTAATGTATCCAAGTAGATGCAAGATATAGAAGTAGGGATAGGTGCACCTAAAAGTGGGAGAAGAACAAGGTACTAAGATTTTGATTTTCTGTTTGACAGAGTCCTAGAATGTCCAGATACCTGAATCTAGCAGCCTGTGACCCGTAAAACTAAGATCTCCAATTTTCTTCTTTTCTCTGGGAACATGTCGAAAGTGGCTCGAACTATACCCAAGTATAGGTCAAAGGTTTTACCTATACCAAATATGGTCAAAATAAAAAAAGAAAAGTTTATATGGGTAGTTCTTCTGATTATCTTTCTAGTTTTGTAATAGGACTTGTACTTCAAAATACTTGAGTATAGGTTGAAGGTTCACCCTAGATACCCAACACTGTCGGAATTCAAAATAAAAAGTAGATCTAGAAAGGTCTCTGAATTGGGTCCTCAGATCTGTAGCTATATCTGCACTCCAAACTTGCACCTACACAGAAGAGAGAAGTAGAAATTGTTGGGGGAAAGGGGATTGCCTTGGTCAAGCCCCTATATAGGAATTAACCTTGAAATATAATTTAAAGTACATGAAGAAATGTAATCTAGATCTGAAACATAAATTACCTTATACCTCAATGATTCAACGCTACTTTGGAAATGATCACAAGTGTTGATGCAATAGCTTGGACTACACAAAAACCCAATAGGAAATCATGAAACCAAACCCTTGAATGATGAATGGTGTAGTTTTCTACAATGTTGGATTGAATAAGAAATAGAAGAAGACTTGAATGGATGATTGTAGATCCCCTCCCTTGATTGCAAAAACCTTTACTTGGCCTCCAATGGGAGAAATAAGCTAGATCTATGGAAGGAAATGCCTTAGATGCATGATGGAAATGATGGATTTGAAGACTTTAAATGTTTGAATGACTTCGGTGCGATTGAATGCTTCATGGCCTTGAATGCTTGATGATGTATGCCTTCAATGGATGCTTTCTCAAACTTGAATCTCTTGAATGCACGATAGGCTACTTGCATGGTGATGTATCTTGAATTATAGGTATGTAATGGATGTGAAAATGAGAGGGATTGGTCTCATTTTATAGTGATATCGGGGTTAAAATTTGCAAAGGCCAACTATGCTAGGCGGGAAAATGAAAATAAATTGCATCAGGCCTGAAACCCACAAAATATCAACCCCCAAGGTATAGGTCAGTAGCGGTTCAACCTATAATTAGAATAGGTAAAAATTAGTTCGACCTATACTTGGTATAGGTTCGACCTATACTTGAGAAGTATAAATTTTGAAGTCTAGCTGCGGGATTCAAGAGGTGTTAAGTCATTCAGGGAAAAAATGGAAAGGTAGGCAAGAAAAATGAGCATAAATACATCCAAATCTTGAAATGGGGCCCAAGAGGGAAATGAATTATGTGAATGGATGGATATTTGGGAAATATGTATATAAATTAGAGCCATTGTTGAGTTTTGACTAAATAATATTGATTTGGAGGATGCAAACAAACTAGAAGAACGTGAAATCAACATGGGAACCCATAAATGCTCAAATGGGGCTAAACATGAGCACCTAACAAGGGTGCTCATATTTTAAGATGATACAGTCAAATAAAATTCCCCCTCTTCATGAGCTTGTGACTTTGTGACTCTTGTTCTACAAGGAAAATAATGCATTTTATAGACCCTTCATACACCATGAGTTTTCCTATTAAATTTTTAGATGGTTTAACAGGTTTCCACTTTGAGTAACTTTGCCACACATGGATATCTTAATTTTTTAAACATAATAAATAAATCTTAATGTTTCTTCATTAGTTACTGACTTGTTATGTGATAACTTACTCTATGTCTAAATGATTTTATTTCTAGCTTTTACCATTTTGTGTTCATAATTTTCATATTATGTTCCATGGAGTTTCATCCTCCCAACAAGCTACATAAATTGCCTCAGTTGTCCACATATGTGTAATCACCTGGACTTACGAAACTCTACATATTACCTTGTTCAAGAATGGTGATACGTTTACCCTAACCATCTTCTATTGTTTGAGTGGAAAACATTTAAACATTTACTATTGTGTATAGAGAGTTTATAGTGATTTTGATTTCAGCTGACACAAACGATCTCCAAGGAAGAAAAATTCAATGTGCTTATACTTGCATGTTCTCCATTTGTAGGCACATAAGCCTATTGTTGAACAAGAGTAATTTTTGTTTGAATATTTCTTCTATTAAGATTGGATTTTATGTAGGAGTTAACAAATTGTAAAACCCTCTTCATTTCTTAAGAAATTCAAGCCATGTTTCTTGAATTGGAGCCAAAACATATACAACTTTTTCATTACTATCTTTACTACATTAAGCATTAAGAAATCTTTAGTGAATGCCTTAAATTTTTCTCTACCTAGGATTCAAACAACAAGTTTGTACTCTTATAATGTCCCAAAGAGATTATTTTGTTTGAGCTAATACCTATAAATATAGGTAAAATATTGTAGATAATAGCCAAGTGCCCAGAATATA
>MU228071.1:513096-523594 GCA_018584345.1 Thuja plicata
TATATATATATATATATATGGAGGGCTTTACATTTGAAATGAGTCTAGAATGAGATAAGACATGTTTTGAAAATTAAGCAAAATTAGGTTTTATAGGGACCTGAAACCCAAAAAGTTCAAAAATACAAAGAAGGATTAAGACCAGCACCAAAACCAGCTAAAATAAAATAGGAGGGGGAACTAAGGCGCCCCTCACCAACGAATAGATACTAAACAAGAAACGAAAGAAAAAAGTAGAAAAAACACCATCTTACTGCAAACCTTTTAAACCTTGGAGGGTTTCATCCATCCTGGTATCCAACTCAGTCATTTTCATCACACTGGCCTCTAACTCCATTATCTCCTTGCTGGACGAAGTATTCTGGTTCATCTTCTCTTTGGTTCCTTAACTCAGACCTTTACCCTTGGACACAAGAGTTTTAAACAAGTCCCCAACAGGTTTCTCCAGCAAATTGACCAACATAAAAAGCTTGCTAGTCGAGGCCTTCATTCCCATATTCTCCAGCATTTTTTCCAAGCAGTCAATTGTGGCCAACAACTTGACAGGGGCACAAAAATCATGAGAGTTATCATAGTCCTTACCCCTATTACTCACCATGTCTTGCATATTTTTGCATTCAGACTCTACATCTTAGTTCTGCAACCTAAGTTTCTTTATTTCCAGATAGAACAAGGGTATGTGCAAGATCATGGTATTCCAAACTAGGCCTTAGGTGGCAATGAAAATTTAGAAAATCAGGGTTAGGAAAGTTGACATAAAATTTTGGACAAGTTATCAATCTTATATCAAAAATGTGTGAATCTATAGCAAATTGAATCTAGTTTCTAAGCTACTAGCCCTTCTATAAAAAAAATATTATATATGGTGAAATTTCAAATTTCAATGCAGTAGTACGAAAATTTCAGGAAAAAGATTATGATAAGGTGTATGTATGACCACCTTAAACACAATCAAATTATAATTTTTTTACAAGATTCTAGATATAAGTAGTAGACTCGTGTTCGGATGTGACGCATATTTTTTTGTAATTTTTTTGAAGTAATTATTTAATTATGATTTTTCTACTACAACGTTTCCAAAATATAAAAAATCTCATGTCTGACCACCTTAACTTAATCTAAAATTCATCAAATTGAATTTTTTTTTTTTTTAATGGTAGTAGGAAAAGCATAGAATGCGACTCATGTTTTGGATTTCAAAAATGTTATACCGTTTGAAAGTTATAGCTATTTTTCTACCAGTCTATCAATTAGAACTAAAGAGATAAGAAGTAGGCGTATGTCTGACCACCTTAAACGCAATAAAATGATAATATTTTATTACTAGATTCTAGACATAAGTAGTAGATTAATGTCCGAATGTGACTCATATTTTTTTCCAATTAAATAGGGTATGTGCAGAATCATGGTATGCCAAACTAGGCCTTAAGTGGCAATGAAAATCTAGAAAATCAAGGTTAGGAAAGTTGACATAAAAATTTGGACAAGTTATAAATCTTATATAAAAAAATGTTTAAGAAGAGAATCTATAGAAAATTGATTCTAGTTTCTAAGCTACTATCCCTTCTTTAAAAAAAAATTCTATATGGTGAAATTTCAAATTTCAGGAAAAAGATAAGAAGAAGGTGTATGTCTGACCACCTTAAACACAATCAAATGATAATATTTTTTACAAGATTCTAGATATAAGTAGTAGAGTCATGTTCAGATGTGACGCATATTTTTTTGTTATTTTTTTTGAAGTAAATAATTAATTATGATTTTTCTACTACAAATTTTTGAAAATAAAAAAAATCTCGTGTCTGACGACCTTAGCTTAGTATAAAAATCATAAAATTGAACTTTTTAAGTTTTTAATTGTAGTAGGAAAAGTATATAATGTAACTCATGTTTTGGATTTCAAAAATGTTATATTGTTTGAAATTTATAGCTATTTTCAAACAGTCTATCAATCAGGACTAAAAAGATAAGAAGTAGGCGTATGTCTAACCACCTTAAACACAATCAAATGATGATATTTTTTACTATATTCTAGATATAAGTAGTAGATTAATGTCTAGTTGTGGCCCATATTTTTTTGTAATTTGTTTCCAAGTAAATAATTAATTATGATTTTTCTTCCACAACTTTTCTAGAATATGAAAACTCTCATGTCTGACCACCTTAACATAGTCTAAACTTCATCAAATTGAATTTTTTTTTTGTTTTTTTCTTGTATTAGGTGAAACATAGAATGTGACACATGTTTTAGATTTAAAAAATGATATACCATTTGAAAGTTATAGCTATTTTTCAATCAGTCTACCAATCATGACTTCTTTTCCACATCGCCACTTTTTGGCATACCATGATCCTACACATACCCAATAATTAATTATGATTTTTCTTTTACAACTTTTTCAAAATATAAAAACTCTCGTGTCTCACCACCTTAACTTAGTCTAAACTTCATCAAATTGAATATTTCTTTGTTTTTTTCTTGTAGTAGGCGAAGTATAGAATGTGACACATGTTTCAGATTTAAAAAATGATATACCATTTGAAAGTTATAGCTATTTTTCAATCAGTCTACCAATCAGGACTTCTTTTTCACATCACCATTTTTTGGCATACCATGATCCTGCACATACCCACAAATTATCCTATCTAAAGGAGTAGAGGGATTTAGCTTTAGCAGTGTGTAGAAACCCAAAAGTGTTATCCTCATTATTAGAAAAAAACCCCATCACCATAGTGATAGAAGGATCTCTCTTAGTAGTACCCAGATTAGCCTCCTTATCCTTATTTTCAATATTCACATACTCCTCATCCATGTAAAGAATGGCATAATCCATCCCCTTCAGCTCATCCTCATTGTGGGGCTCCTTTTAATTTATGTCATTGTCATCCTTGACATCCTTAGAAAGAGAAATCATATTCTCCTTTTCAAGCTTATACTCCTTCTCAACATCATCCATGTCAATATTCCCTTATTATATTATAGTATTAATCTGTTTATCCCCCTTAATAGTATTATCCTTCTTAGTACTAGATAACTTATTCCCATCAAGGTCAATAATAATTTTAACTTGGTCATTCTGACGAGGATTAATCTCCATCACAGGGTCCTTGTAGCTTCATCATCATTTTCCTTTCCTTTATCGATAGCTTTCTCCTTACCATATCTCACCTCAGTTTCATCTGCATCCTTATTTGATGTTTCCCCTAAAGATGAAGTATCCATACCACCAGCCAATGCTTCAGAGCTCTTGCTAGTATTCAGGATATAATCTGTATAGATTCATCCTCAGAAGAACCCACATCTGACTTCTCATGCTCTGAGCTCACTGAATAGTTGACCGACTCTATCTTCTTAATATTCAAAGAAGAGGGTGGGACTTCCACACTCTTGGAGGTGGAATTAACATTTTTACTTTTTTTAGCAGGCATTTCAACCTTACACATTCTAGAACTTATACTCTTCCTCTTATCCCTAGCGTATTTAACCATACTCTCAGGGATATTGTTCTTCATGTACTAAAAAATCAGCAAAATAAGGCCCTCGTGAAGAACATGCTTACCAGATTCCTCCTTGTTTTCAACCAAATTGTGATAAAAAGAATTGAAAAGGAAAAAGGCAAGGATATAGAATCATTGTGACGAAAGTAATTCAAAAGCACAAAATATGAACTTGTGCTCTTGCAAATCTCCCTTCCAAAGTGATATACTCCATAATCACAATAAGGATTTTATGCAATAATTCCTTAATATTAGCAATCACATAAAAACCCTTCTTCTAACCATTTAATTCCTCTCAGCCACAGTCTTAGACAATTTATTAATCACTATTTTAGACACTTTCCTATTTCTATAGAAATTCATTCCACACATGGGTAAACCGGTTACCTACGCTATTAGATCCACATTAAGATCAACATGCCTCCCATAGATAGTCACAGAATCATTCCTATAACCAGCAATGAATTTTTGGGTTATTCCCTTGTCATATCCATGCAAATTCTGTAGATAGGGTATAAGCTAGCCCTTTCTAATCCTCCTCCATATTCCAGGGTCCTCCTTCAACTTCAAACCGTCAGTAGGTTCTTCTCTTTTTAAATCACCTCACATAGTTGTCAATCTCACAACAATAATTTTCATACACAAAGGCAAGAAAACCCAAAGCAAGTAGCTTAAAAAGCAAAGATGAAGCACCGAGAAAGCGTGTAGCAAAAAGTAGCAATCATGATATGTTAAACTTCTACGCCTGCCACAATAATTCATGACATGTTTACCCTTCCAAAATATTTCCATTATTTCCATAAATTTTCCCTCCTTATTATTAGTCTTGTCATAATTAATAACACTAATGTCCTTCATATTTAGGTTCTTTAAGTTGTGCCAAGTCATGAGGGTGTCAAGAATGACCCCTTTGTTAGCAAACATATAAGGAACTTTATCCAATTCACGAAAGGCATGGGAAACACAAGAATTACTAAAGGATCCCAAGATATATTTAGCCTTATTAATCATGTTCGCAATTGACCAAGAGACTTTGTATTTTCCCCTTAGGAAATTTATGATATTTTGTGAATCACCTTCTAACCAAATATTTTTAAACTTAAAATGTTTGGCCAAAGATAGAGAATATAAGGCTACAAGAGCCTCAGCCACATGATAATATTGAGTGCCAATAGGAACAGAAAAAGTAGCAATGAAATTACCCCTTCTATCCCTAATGATAGCCCCACAACCATCTTTACCCAGGTTCCCTTTTGCAACACCATCAAATTTGATTTTGATCCAACCCTCACGAGGAGATAGATAACAACAATTTTAGCTGCCTTTTTTTTCTTTTCATCCTTCAAATTAATATTCTAGCTATCAATTTCCAACCCCGAGTTCCCAAATATTTTGGCCTACATTGAGACGTTTTCCTGAATACTTTTAAAAGTAACATTCGCCAACACCAAAAGATTTCTTTGGTTGTCCCTAAAAATCATGCTATTTATTTATTTCCAAAAGTTACAAATTATATGAGGAACATCAATATTCCATACTAGGATGGCTCTCTTATTCAAACTAGGACAATTTCATTGCTGGAAAAAATCCCGCATACTACTAGGAAACACCCAAAAAACATTCCATTTGGGGAAACATCTGTTGCAAAGATAGAACCCTCTTTTAGTCAGATTGTCAATAATGAGGGTTTTATTTTGTATAATCAGCCAAAAGAAAATCTCAACTTTAGGAATAAGATATTTATTCCACACTTTAGCCCAAAAAGGAAACTCATTAGTAGGTTGTATCTGAATTTTGTAAGAAGAGAAGGTTCCAGACCCCAAATTAAGGTGTCTTCCTTATTTTCAATAATCTATTGAGAATAAAGAGCTTTATTAATAAATTAATTCAGATTCACCCAACTATTACCTCTCCAGTAATCCCTCACCTTGGATCCAAAAGATAATTTACATCTGTTCATTAAATCCTACAATTCTAGTAGCATACAGAAAGGCCTATCAAAAAGCCATAAGTCCTCCCAAAAATGAATTTTCCTTCAATCCCCAAGCTTTCATCTACCCCCTTTAGCAACCACCTTCTTAGATTTCATGACACTATTCCAAATTTCAGATCCTCCAATGTTATAATGCTCCTGAGTGATTTGGTCAAGAAGCAGCTCAACAATATATTTATTTTTCCATATCTTGTTCCACTCCTTATCCTCTCCATACATTCTCCATAACTGTTTAGCAAGAAGGGACAAATTCATTTGTTTAATAGATCTGATACCTAATCCTCCAAACTTCTTTAGTTTACAGACCTTATCACAAGCTAACAGAGGAATACATTTTTCTCTTCAGAACCAGACCATAAAAAGAGCTGCTGAAATCTTTCTATCTTATTAGCAAACTTAGATGGTATTCTAAAGAGACTAAGTGCACATATGACTAAATTTTGTAAGCAGGACTTGAGCAAGGTGACTTTACTTGGCATAGAAAGAAAAACACCTTTCCATCCAACAATTTTATTATTAAACTTCTCAATAATATCCATCCAAAAAGAGTGAGGTGGCTAATCCCCCAGGGGGGACACCCAAATAAACTGAAGGAAAGGAAGCAATTTTACAATCCAGGATAGACACAATTTTCTTCTGTCTCTCCACTAGGGTATTAATAAAGAAGAGAGAACTCTTATTCCAATTAATGATTTTTCTAGTTTCCTTAGTATAGGAATTAAGAACCCCCTTCATGTTTCTAGCCGAGCTTGAATAGTAGCCTCACCCATAGCAATAGTATTATCAGCAAATTTCTCATGTGAGAAAACCATTGTTAGCAGAGGATGGATGCAACCCTTTGAGATTCCCTTCCCTGATCAATTTCTGGACATATCTTCCCAAGCTCTCCACCATAATGGTGAATAAAATAGGGGAGATAAGGTCTCCCTATCTAACACCCCTTGAGTTATTAAAGGAGGAAGAAGGGACATTAATCAGAATAGTAAAAGTGGCTATGGAAATAAGTTAATGAATAATCTGGATGATTCTAGGCCCAAACCCAAACTTATCCAGCACTTTCCTTAGGAACATCCAATCAACTCTGTCATAAGCTTTAGCAAGATCCATCTTTAAAAGAAAACCCTGCTTCTTAGATTTTGTTTAGAGAATGAGTTTTCTCATGTGCAAAGATAATAGAGTCAATAATTTTTCTTCGCGAGACAAATCCATTATGCTATGGAGAAATGACAGAAGGAAGAATCTTAAGGAGTCTCAAGGTCAACACTTTAGATATGATCTTATAAAATGAGTTGCATAAACTAATCGGTCTGAACTGATCAAAGGAGTTGGCACCCATCTTCTTGGGGATCAGGGCTAAGAAAGTGGCATTGAGTTCCTTCAACAAACTTCTGCATCCATAGAATTCTTTACCAGCATTCGAAACATCTTTCTCCATAATGTGCCAGAAAAGTTGGAAGAAAAATATCAGAAAACCATCAGGGTCAGGAGCCTTATCTCCATCAAAAGAGAAAACCGCATCCTTAATTTCTTTGCAAGAAAGACATGTTGATTCTAGGAGATAAAATAATTTCCAATGAATACCTTTAAATTATAATACATAGCACCGAATTTTAAAAAACATGTATTTAGTTAGTTTGAGGTGGGAAAATAAAGGGCAATTTGTTAGATTTTGAATTTAAAAGGACATGGATCAAGTCTATGACTATGGGGTTGACCTTCTAACTATAAAAGGTTCCTACATGGACAATTAAAATTGCATTTACATAGGTATATGAACATATATAATAAATATGTTATCAAGATAAATGTGCAAAAGAAAGTATATGGGAATATATTCTAAAATGAGTAAAAGATAAAAAAATTCTAGTCTAACTTTGCGTAAAATTATTGTATAATTTTATATTACCCATATCATCACAACATAAAAATTAAAAATGATAAAAAACTAAATAGAATATTAACATCAATAGAATGAGAATGACTTAAACATCTAATTAATATAAATATGCTAATAGCTTTTTTTTAATAATGTATGTGCTAAGTAGGAGATATTATCCACAAGTCAAATTTTGATATTTCTATCAGGATTCAACTATATAGTTTTGGAGTCAAACTCAATGACCCATGTTTCATGAGTAGTGGTTCATAAGAAACCATCTCTCATGAGAATGAATGGAACACTTAGCACTCATTGTATTTAGGCGAGATTCACAAATGTGAAGCACCAGAACTTCCTTGGAGGTCTTGGTGCTTCACCTCTATGAGCATCACCTAGATGCAATAAGTGCTAAGTGTTGTATTCATTCTAATGAGAGATGGGTTATTATGAACCGGTACTCATGCAATATCCAGGTCAATGTGTTTCACTCGAAAACTACATAGTTGAATCGTAATAGCAATAGACAATGTATGTACTCCTTGAAAAGTTTACAAAGTCAATAAATATTAACCGATTTTTTTTTTAAAATGATGATGAAATTCTGGAGAAAGTATGATTTTTTTTTTTGTAAAAAATATGAAGAAAGATAACTTTTAAAATGATCAACTTTAATGATACTAAATAACAAGAAATTTCTGCAAAGTCATTATAATAGACATCTAAATGAATCTGAGTTTAAATTTTCAATATAAATAATCATACTATAAAAAGAAAGATAGATAAAAAGTTGTAGCAACAATCATGAAATGATTGAATAAATAAAAGATTAAAGCATGTAAACAAGCCTTGACAAACACTCACGTAAGCTTCAATTTCTCAAAGCTTGAATGGGCAAAGTTTGCTGGTCCAACGAGGCATGGCCTCCTATCATCCTATCCAAGATGAATCCCCACATGACTAGTACTACCACTAAATACTGAAAGAGACTTCCTCTAGAATGTTGCACACCACCATGCTCATGAGACAGTGAAATGCGTGGCTTTACACTGTTATACTTTTTCAACCAAGCAAAAAACGTGGGATAATTGCAGTCGCTAAAGCGTGTGGATTTGTCCAAACTCTCAATAGGACTCTTTCTCTTCATCCCAAATAAACTATACATTGCATTGCCCTCTTTGTCCAAACATCATCATTTCTAATTCAGTCACGGTGTCTGCTTTATCATTTCTGATTCATTCATTACAACCTCAATACTTCATTTCCTAAGGCATTAATGGGAAACAATTTGGGTTCATGTTTTTCTCCCTCCAAACCACTGAAACTCATCAGAATTTATGGTGGGCTTGAAAGAATTGCAGTGGAGAAGGGAACCAAGGTTGCAGAGATTATGATGGACAATCCCAACCAATTCGTTTGCTTTTTGGGTGATCTTCAAGCAGGTCATCGTATTCAAGCAGTTCCTGCACACGTAGAATTGAAGCAAGGAAATACATACGTTCTTCTCCCCATGCAAAGACTGAACTTTGTGCCCTCTGAATCTGATTCAGAGATGAATGCCCTTAAAGCTTATGTTTATCATGGTTCAAGCCCCAAAATCCTTCCATTGGGTGAGGAACGCTTGGAGAAGACAGTTATGCCCAAGTTTGAAGTGGATGAGGTTGCCTTAAAACAATGGGAGGGGTTAAAGAAGGGAGGGTGCAGATACTGGAAACCTACTCTTCACACAATAGACGAATTCCCCACCTCAAAAGTTTAGTGGGATCCATCTCGCAATATACCAATTATCCACCTCCAAAGTTTAATTGGATATGATTTAAGATGTACTTATATTTGTGAGCACATAAATATTAGGGCTATGAAGGTCAATTGTGCAATCGTGAAATGTATTTTATTAAGTTTGTTGATGAGAGTAAAAGTAGGTTTTGGGAGGGGTTAAAGTACTCGTTAAAAAAGATTTCAAAAACTTTTAAAACTTTAAAATTTTCTTTTATAAAAGTTTTAAAAAATCTAAAAAAAATCTGTGTTTTTCTTTTTCAGCTTCTTTCATATCCGTATTGTTTATAAACCTTAGCTTGCAAGATATGATTCTTCAAAAAGATATGATATCATGTTGAAGTTGAGAAATACAACCTCCCAAAACCTAACACATGCATGCAAATAACCTATCATATGCAAGAAACCCTAAAAACAAAAAAAGGTTCTCTCAAATCCTTAAGCAAAATAATGTGTATTGCAATAATATAATAATTAGAAAGAGATCTATTGCTTGTATAGAAAGCAATAGTGCTAAAAAAGGAAAAACAAACTCAATCTTAAAAAACAAACCCTAGGATGCATGCATAAAATAAAAGAATTATTAAATGCAAACCAAAGCTTCTTAAATTTAGCTTAAATGAAAAGAGAAAAAATGTGGCTTAATTAATTAATCAATATGATTAAATTAATTAAGTTAAATAACTCTTTTTACTCTAACAACCTCTAACTAGACTATAACAACCTTGATACTTTAATGCTTTAGCGTATTAAATTCCTTCCAAATGTATAAGATTCTACATATATACCATGAGGGGAATTGACTTGTGGATGCTTTATTAAGCATAGCAATACAATGTTATGCCTCACACAAGACATAACTAGGTGAGACATAATTATCTTGAAAGCTCTAAGTAAAACTTAATTTTCCTTTTCGTTCTATGCAAATTATGTGAAAATTATAGCGGCTATTTGTAATCTTTTGAATGCACATTTAATCGTAATTATTACTTGATTGAAAACTAGAATACAACATTTATTTATTTATTATGAATAATTCTTATTTAACATTATATTAATATATAGAAAATAGTATAATATTTAAAAAAATTAAAAAGAGCATTGTTAAAAGACACCCTCATGACCCCAAACATAAGGACAATTTTTATAATAGACTATTTTTTTTTCCTTATAAATAAATATCATTAATTATATAAATATTTAGATATACAAGCATTATATCTTCGACTTAATCAGGTAATGAATACGGATAAGGAAAGGGCTTTAATTAATAGAGGTAGTTTCATACAGGAATGTATACAAATTGAGATTTAAGTGTAGATATGAATATAAAGGAATATATATATATATATATA
>MU228071.1:557219-618946 GCA_018584345.1 Thuja plicata
AAATTTTCTGAAATTGAATAATTAGCTAAACACTGATTCACCCCCCCCCCCTCAGTGTTTCCAACACCATAATCACCTCGAAAATAATAAAAGACGTGTTATAATTACATGGGATTCGCCAAATATTTGTATACCTAATACCTCCAGCCAAATTTTTTGAATAAGGATTAGCATAAAAACATTCTGATATCTTTATGATATCTCTATATTTTATCATAGAGAAGTTTTAGAAGTTTAAGACTATTGAGTGCAACTATATACTCAATACTGCATTGGCGAGTCACGACTGCATTGCTGCATTTTAATTTGAGGCAAAGGTAAGTGATACTTATTCTATGACTCTATGATTTTGAGGTCATTTACATTATTTCAGAATAGGTTTGCAAAAATGGGGTTTCTTTTCCCTTTCGGCCCAAAATACACCACACACCATTGATCTGTGCTCATCCAACGGTCACTGGCACTATCGCACGATCGTGGGTCCCATTAACTTTTGGCTTGTCATTTGATGTCACTAGGACATGTGTGAGTGTAACTTAATTATTTTAAATTACAACTTCAGCTGATTAGTTATTACATTTAATAAATGTTATTAAATGTTTATTTTTACAGTGTAGTTGGATTTAGATTTTAATTCAGTTATTTCTATCTTATAATCACACATCGATATGACACATTGGCAAATTAAAAATAGAAACTTGCTCTGGACTGATAAAGAAACTTAATCATTTTAAAAATTTAGAATCTCAGTCTTCAGATTTAAAAAATGGAAGTACTAATCCATCGCTTAAGCATATACTTAAATGTCTAATACACAGGTAAAGAAACTAATTAAAATATTGTAGTCACAGAGAAGTCTAAGAATCATTTTTTGTACCCATAAAAACAAAATTGAAACGAAGTTGGAAAATTTTTATAATTTTTTTTTCAAAAAATTACATCGTACAGTAAAAATAGAAACCTACTAGGAAACTTCTTATAGGTTAAAAAAAGTGAAACTTTTCATGTCCATTGTCAAAAAACTAGGGTAACAGGAATGGGTAAACTAGGGAATCAGGGATCTTCATCTTCCCTTTCGTCTGAGTAGAATTTTCTAGAGAGGATAATCTCTGAGAATTTGTCAAGCCATGTGTAGCTCGACTCATTGAATTCATCAAGGTAAAACCATTTCCAGAGAAAATCCCTCCCAAGTCGTGCCCATGTTCTGTGTCACATTAGTTTCTCATCATTGAGGTTCAACAACAAGGGTTGTCTGCACACATTTCTGCCCGGCACCAACAGCTTATGTATATCTCTTGGCCAAGGGATCCCCACCCCTAATTCCACAAAAATAGCAACATTGACATCGTCCTTCAAGAATTTCTCTTTAAAAACCTTCCTCAACAGCATCAACATATCCACCTTTTGTCCTCTGAGGTCGAGGAGACACGCAAAAAATTGGGACGTAATGTTTATGTAGACGTGGTATCTGTCAACATTCTCAAGGAACTCTCGACCCAATAACATTAACATAGTAAAATTTATAAAAGCGTTGCCACCAACCTCCCTAAAAATGGAAGTGAGGATTTCTTCTGAGACATTACCCAAAAAGGACATCTGGTCATCTCGACATGTGCATCTCAAACGGATTGGTGTATCCATATTTAATTCTTGAAATCCTAAAGACCTAAAAACCTAAACCTTAAAACTAGAGGCACAATTTTTACCACCGGCAGCTCTGACTCTTAATTTACCAAAAGAAAAATGAAGAAGAAAGAAACCAGATTGTCTATAAATAGCCTCAACCCCTTGTTTGATAGTAGTGATCACGAATACTTAGCAATTAATAATTATTCTTTCTTTAATCATATTTAATGTAATTTACATAAATGCATTATGCGTATTATGCATGTGAGAGATTTAAATTGACTGTCCTTAATCTTTCATATCTAAATGCAAATCTTTCTCATAAATTTTCCCATTAATGCATGTGTACTATTGATAGTTAAAGATGGCAGTTAAAGAATGTCACTGACAAGGCATTTTTTTCTTTTTGAGTTACAAGTTGTATTTTCACTATCCACCATCCATGTCAACAAATAACTAGTAGTAATCAACGAACATGGTTATGGTGCACTTTTTAAGGCTTGATACGTGTCATCATTCCGGTGACTTCCTGCAGAAGTTGGTTTCCTTTCAAAATTTGGCCCAAAATTAAATTTTAACCATTGATCTAGGATGATCAAATGGTCTCAAATAATACATTTAACAATACCTAATTAGGTTATGTGTCCAATGTGTGATCAGTTATATTCGCAACAAATAAAAGTGATATTGGCTGCACGTTGCATTAATTACAATGTTACGTGTAATTATTCAGGTGACTTCTTGGAAAACTTTGTTTCCTTCATGAAATTGGGCCGAAATTAAACTTTAGCCATTGATCTAGGATAATCAAACGGTCTCAAATAAGACATTTAATATTAGTTCTGATTAAGTAAAAATAGATTTTACAAGGACCTAAAACCTTTACAAAGTAATAAAGTTCAGCAAGTTTACAAGGACCTGAAACTTAAAGAGTTAAAAACATATGTTCAACAAAGAGCAAAAAAAAGTTGTGCCCAAGTACCCAAAAAGGAAAGGAGACAGGAAAAAAAGCAACTAAACCAAAAGAAGTCCCACAGATACAACATTAAAAACAAGGACAACAAAAACCCCCAAAGGGACAGAAAATAGGACAGCTACATTCCGTGCACCAGTTCCTCCACTTTGATGATCATAATCTGCATATTGCTAACCAAAATCTTGAGCTCCGTAGTGTCTCTGTTCTCCTTAGGACTATTCTTCTTAGTACTAGCTCTGGTACATGATCCTAGGCCAATTCCCTCTTTAATCTCTCTTCTTTCCTTCTCTTTGTTATCCCTGTCCATTTTGTCCATCAGAATTTGTGCATGGCCACAGTAAGGCTTAAGACTAATAAGACATTGTTCCTCAATTTTTTAACAGTAGCCTCCAACCTCTCCACCTTAGTAGTCAGATTTGTGTCTCCTCAACATTACTCTCTTTCTCATCCCTATGTTGGATGTCTTTGATATTTCTCTCCATTATCCCCACTTTATTAACAAATTCTGCCTGGGCTTCAGAATTCCCTACCACTTCTTTCATTTCATTCAGACAAACAACCACCGGTTTTTCCCCAATACCCATACTATTAAGAATATTTATCTCGGCCTTTATAATATCAACTTGTTTTTTTAGATTATTCTAATCATCAATCACTTACCAGACCAGTGAAACCCACAATGCAATCTTTGTTGTCCGCAGAGAAATAGTGCTCCCTTGTGTCCATACTGTCATGAAAATCACATTCCTTACACCTAGAATCTTCATCAGTTCTATTATTCTTTTCATCTTTTATATTTTCTTCTTCCTGCTTCTCCTCTTCAATTTTCTCCCTTAGACTGGTGTCATCATTACCCTCTTCTTTTCTCTCCTCCCTATTCTCCCCTTTTTCCTTATCCTCCCTATTCTCCTCTATGTTTTCCTTTAAATCTTCCTCATCTAAAGTAACATTAATTCTCCTCTTGCTGGAGTGGCTACTCTTACAGGTATTTTTAACTTTCTCCTTACCCTCCCTACGTTTCCTTTTTTTATCCTCCTTTTTCTCCTCCTCAATATCAGTCTCTGTTTCTGACTCATTCTGAATCTTCTTCTTTGTTATCTTTTTTCCCTTTTTCTTTCTACTTCCCTCCCCAATCTCCTCATCACTATCCTTCTCCGTTTCTAACCCTTCAGAGTAGGGTATCTTCTGGTTTTTTGAAACACCCTTTCTGTTAGATTTAAGGGTTTTAAACCCTTTGGACTCCTCTTCGCTTTCTATTTCTTCCCTATACATACTATTGCCTTCATCCCCATCATTCTCTTCTTCCTCCTTCAAGATATTCTTTCCCAACAACGTTTCCACTTTCTTAGATTTTAGCACCTCACAAATGAGAAGCATAAACCCTTGGTGGGATGCATGATCCCCCTTTGGGTCTTCCCATAAGCTAGAGATGGTAGCATCTAACGAACTTAGCAGATAATAAGGTAAACTGATTTTAAAATTATGCCTAAAATGTTTTAATAACATGAAATGGTGCCCATATGCCCTATTAAACCTTCCATCCAGAGTGACATAGCTGATGATCACATAAAGGACATACCTCCAAGGTCTGGAAATGTGCTTCAGATTATGGTAGGAAGCATCAATCTTGACCAGTCTGTTCTTTTCCTTCTCATTTTCTAGGAAAGTCTCCCAAGATTTATCTGAGATCAATCTATCTCTATAAAACTTAATTCCATCCATACCCATTCCCGTAGCTTCAGCAATGATCTCCTCTGTAACCTCCATGTACTGGTCTCCAACCAAAACATTGCCCTCTTTCCATGATTTCGTAAAGATCCTAGTGATAGAAGGATTCCTGCCATGGAGCCGTTCCTGAAAGACAGCCAACCCACCCTCTTTCACAATTTTCCAAACTCTATGCTTTTTCTTCCAGTTGTTACAGTTAACAGGCTCAACTCTTTTCTTGTTTCCTCCCATTTTCTTACTCTGTTTGCAGCAAATATTACAATAATGCCAGAAGGAAATGCCAAAATGAATATTTTGCAAAGCCAAAAAGACCCAGAAAGCATGCCAAATCCAGCTCACAATCATAATAAAGTACTTACAACTTTGAGGGCAATAATTACACATCACCTCCATATTAATGATTTTAAACCAACTTACCATTTATAATAATTTTATGACAGCTCCTCAATCGATCCATCTCAAGAAATAATTTCTCTTACGATGGCACATCATTTCCATCATTCCACTGTGCCACCTCATCACTCTAACATGCATTATTTGCCACCCAGTCAGCAACACCATTAACCTCACGATAATTATGGGTAATAATACTATTTTCAAAAGAGCGCATAATATCTTTGGATTTTTGAATAACATTATAAATAGTCCATGCAGCAGGAGTGTCATTTTTTAAAAATTTGAATATGTTAAGAGAATCCCCTTCTAACTAGACTTTAGTGCTACCTTTTTCTTTGGATAAAATAAGACCCTGAAGAGCCGCACAGGCTTCTGGGAAATGATTCATTTGATTACCGATGGGGATAGCTTTAATACCTATACAGACACCATTTTCATCTCTGATGATAATACCACATCCTACCACCCCTGGATTTCCCTTAGAGGCTCCATCAAAATTGATTTTCTACCATCCCTTCGAGGGGCAATCCCATCTAGCATCCTCTCTTTTAGTTTTTTTATCCCTTTTTTTATAATTTCCATTGATTTTCCAATTTTTGAATACGGTAAAACCATTCTCCTATAGAGGTTCCAACACTTTATCCTGTAACATAAGATTCTCTTTTATGGCTCTCTTAATCTTAAAGTAAACCTCCTTTTCATTAGTCATCTTGTCTCTGAACAATCTATCATTTCTTTTTCTCCAGACCCCCCAGCAAACATGGGGAAGGACAAAATTCTAGATCTAAACAATTGTGTCATGCTTAGTAGGATAGATCCAAGATTCAAAAAGGCTCTCCAGATTATCAGGAAAGACCCACTCAATATTAAGGATCTAAAAAAAAGATCCCAGATCTTTCTGACAAACAGGCAGTGGATGAAGATATGTCCCACACTTTCCTCCTCTTGCTTGCAAAGATAGCACCTGTTAACAATAGTCAAACCTCTTTTTTCTTAGATTGTCAATTGTCAAAATTTTATTTTGCATCATTAACCAGAAAAAAAAAACATTAATTTTAGGAATGAGGTTTTTATCCCAGACTTTCACCCAAAGAGGCTCAATAAGGTCTTCAAACTCCAAATGGTACAGAGAAGAGACAGTTAATTTACCATCAGTACTATGTTTCCAAACAATCCTATCCTCTTCCTCATTCAAATTGATTGAGTTGAGAATTTTGTTAAGATGACCCAGTCTTATATCAATGATAGATAAATCTTTCCAGTGATCCCTATCCCAATAGTCTTCAACTTTCCTTCCAAAAAAACTTTTGCATTGATTCTCAAAGATACTCCATTCAGGGCATTCCTTGAGGGGGGAATGAAGAATCCACTCATCATCCCAAAAAAGAACCTTGCTACCATTTCCCACTTTCCACTTAATTCCTTTTTTGATTTTGGATTTATTTTTCATAACATTTTTTCATATGAAAGATGTAGCCATCTCCCTGTCCTCATTTAGAAAGGCATCAAGATTAGGCCTATCCTTATTATACTTGTTATCCCATATAAGATTCCATTATCCTTTAGAGTTATAGTATCTCCATATAACTTTAGTGAGGATATTCTCATTCAAGTTCTTAATTCTTCTTAGCCCTGAGCCTCCTTTCTTGATCAGACAACAAACTTTGTCCTAGGCTATAAGGGCTATCCTTTTTCTTTTCCATCCCTATCCAGTGAAACTATTTTTGTATTTTTTCAATAGCTTCACCAAACTTTTTCGGGATTTTAAAAATGCTCAGAGCATAAAGGGGGAGACCTTGGAGGGTAGCTCTAAGAATCTAGATTTTTCCCACTTGACTTAGCATCATCCCTTTCCATCCCCCAAGTTTACTCTGAAATTTTTCCACTAAGGAGCTCCAAAAAGTATCGGGAGGTTCCAAACATAGAGGGAGACCAAGATAAGTACCAAGCATAGTCCCCAAGTCACATCCTAATATCCTTATGATTCTCATCTTTCTTCTGTCTAGGACATTGAAGAGATACACTGAAATCTTTCCCTAATTTATAATCTAGACAGAAGCTTTCCCATAATTAGTCAAAGCTTTCTTAATATTACTAGCATTTTTAACCGAGGCTTCTCCCATAATTATAGAATCATCTAAAAATTGTTGATGAGAGCAAACTTGGTTCTCCGAAGATGGTTGTAACCCTTTAATGTCACCTTTCCTCACCTGATTCTCCATGTACCTTCCCATGCATTCAGCCATGAGGATGAAAAGAATAGGGGACAGGGGATCCCCCTGTCTTAGTCCCCTTGAATATTTAAAGAACGAGGTAGGAGACCCATTAACCAAAACCAAAAAATTAGGTGATGAAATAAGCTGGAAAATGAGATCAGTACATTTTTTATTAAATCCAAAAGCCTTCAAGACTTGCACCAAAAAATCCCAGTCCACTCTGTCATAAGCTTTTGACATATCCAATTTCAAAAGAAGGCCCTCCTTCCTAGACATCACAAGAGAATGAACATTTTCATGGATAGTAATGATAGAGTCCATGATTTGTCTCTCGGGAACAAAACCATTTTGTTGCAAAGAAATCAAAGAAGGGAGAATCGCCAAAATCCTAGTAGTTAGAACCTTAGAAATAATTTTGTAAACAGAATTGCACAAACTGATAGGTCTGAACTGATCCATCTTATCGACTCCCTGTTTCCTAGGGATAAGGGCTATAAAATTTCAATTCAACTCCTTCAGAAGTTTTCTGGTTCCAAAACTCTCTTTAACCACATTGGTTACCTCCTTTTCAATAATATGCCAGTAATATTGGAAGAATAACATTGGAAAACCATCCGGCCCTGGGGATTTTTCTCCTTCAAAAGAAAAGACAGCCTTTTTAATCTCAGAGTTAGAAGGGATAAAATTAAGCCCGACATTCTGATTTTCATTAAGAATATTTGGAATGGACTTCAGAAATTTCCTTTGTTCATCCTTGTCGAGCTCACTATCCTTTTGTAACAAATTTTGAAAGAATTTTTTCGCCTCCAATCTGATAGCCTCCTCATTGTTAGAAATAGTTCCACTAATTTTTAGCTTAGAAATCCTATTAGCCATTCTATATTTTAATGTTGTCATAAAGAAACACTTAGTATTTCTATCTCCCTCCTTCAAGAAAATCTTTCTTGATCTCTGTCTCCAAAAAGTTTCTTCTTTTACAATAATGTCATGCATCTTGACCAACTTCCCACTCTCTTGGTCTCTTGAAAAATAAGCATAACCATCCTTTTGGATGCTCTCTTGGATTTCTTTAATCTCTAAACTGACACTAGCCTTAGTAGTAAAAATATTGCCAAAAGTATCTTTGTTCCAAGCTTTGATGTTATCCTCGACATTTTAAAGTTTTTTAGGTAGGATAAACATGGTAGTTCCCTTAATATTAATTTTCCACCACTCCTCTATCCTTTGTTCAAGTTGTGGATGCAAAGTCCACATTTTCTCAAATCTAAATGGAAAGTTCCTTTTCTTATCAATTTGGTCAGCCAGAAAGGTGGTGGGATTATGATCTGATCCTACCCAAATATGGGCCGGTAAAGAGTAGTAATAATTAGTGAACCAATCATTAGTAATGAGAGCCCTGTACAGCCTAACTTGAATGAGATCCTTACCATTTCTTCTATTAGTCCATGTATAATCAGTTCCCTGTAACGCAATGTCATGGAGGAAAAGATAGTCAACAAAATTCATAAGGTCCATCCTACTATCCAGATTAGATTGGCTTCCTCCAGTTTTTTCCTTTTCTCTTAGAGGGGTATTGAAATCACCCATAACAATCCATTCTTCATTATTAAAGGAATTTCTCAAAGAAGATAGCTGCTACCAAAAGACTTCTCTACCTTTTTTAGTATTGGGGGCATAAATATTAGTCAAAACCCATGAGGTGTTATCCTTCAGATGCCTAAACCTGATACAAGCCACATTATCACCTTTATATATAATATCCCCTTTTATTATGTCTCCATTCCATATGGTAGAAATGCCCCTAGAGGCACCATTAGAGTCACCCCCACAAGTTATTCTATTTTTAAAAAAATTTAGCTTTTCAACTTTATCCTTGAGCATTTTAGTTTCTTGAATCAAAAATATATCTGTTCTATTATCCCTAATCATATTCCTAACAATGTTCTTCTTATGGGGATTATTCATCCCCCTAATATTCCAAGATATAATCTTCATGATTTAACAAAGGATCCTACCTCCAGAATTCGCTGGCTTGCATCCGCAATGTTCTTTTTGGCCTCTTTATTTCTCACCTTCTAGTTTGACGGCCTACCTGGAGAAGAAATAATAGCTCCCACATCTCCATTCCTGCTACTTCTTGTTGCTACCTTTCTGCTTGGTGACTCTTTGTCCTTCTTTCCTTTTTTTCTCTCCTTGATTTTCTTTCTCATCTTCAATCTCACTCTGTTCCCCCGCTAGGATTTGGATTTTTTTTGTGGGTTCCCCCCAGTTAGGTATCTCACTTTCATCATTTCTTCCCCCCTTAGGATTCATTTCTGATTTATTAAGGGTATCATGACTCACCACCAAATCCTATTGTTTAAGTTGCTCTTTGGATTTTGCATTCACTTCTTGAGTGTCAAACTTTGGGCTTCCTGCCTGTTGTTTATCCTTTTTCTCCCCATTAGGATCTTCCATTTCTTCAACTTCTATATTCACTATTACAGATTCCATGATCTCCCCCTCTTCCACTTGGGCTTCTTCTATTTCTTGATTCTATCCCTCATTTTCATTTTTCTTAGGAACCTCATTATTTGTAAGAATAACTGCAATAGGATTAGCTATCACAATATCTCCCATTTTAGCACTATTAGTAGTATTAGATTTACTATCTTGTCCCTTTTTCTCTTTTTGTTGGCCTTCCCTAGCTATCTCTCTTCTAGCTTTGATAGTCCTTCCTACAGGAACCCATTTCTTGTTATTTTTCTGGGTGACTTTTGTCGGGCACTTCTTTGCCCAATGTCTAGCTTTCTTGCAGTGAAAACACGTAAAAGGGATCTTTTCATATTCAATAGCCTTCTCCCACGATCCCAATTTAGAGTTTATATTTATTTTCTCTAGCATATCTACATCCTGAGTAATGCCAACATAGATCCTTTCCTAGGTGAGTCTTCTCCTGGAAGCAGTAACATTATCTATAAAGAGAAGTTCTCCAAATCAGTTAGCTATCCCTGAAAAATATATCCTCCAGCCAATATTCAAGAGGCAAACCATGGAGCTTGATCCATACAGGAACCTGACTAACCTCTTCCTCCTCAAAGGCTAAATTGGGGTGCCATTTCTGGAGAATTAGAGTGTTTTTCCCTATCATCCAGGGCCCATTGCATAGGACATTCATTCTATATTCCTCACAAGAGAAAAAAAGATATACATCCCTTTGCCATAGCTACCACATCTACCTGCCCTTTCATACCCCATCTTTGGGATATGAAGGCCCTTACCACTTCAATATTTGGTCTAACCCCTAAAAATATTCCAACTAGGGAGTTATTCATTCTAGATATAGAATGATCAATAATTTGGTCTGGGATGTCTATTGCAAAGCTACCTAGAGAAGGTCTTGAAATTTCCTTAACCGGTGGTAAACAAGATTTACCAGAGGATTTGACTCCAAAAAGGAACGCCCATTTTCTTCTCGACTTCTATATTTTTTCAGTCCTGGGTCCCCCACCTGGGTCCCCAGGTGCCAGACCAGCATCGAGATCCTTCCCTTGGTTCTCATTGTCCTTCCCATTATCTTTCTTACTGTTCTCAGATGGTCCTGCCTCCTTCGAACCAGTCCCACCCAAATTCAAGCTTGAATTTGGCAGATCCTGTGTCCCTACCTCCCGTGCTCCGCTCCCACCATCCAAGTTTTTAAAATTTTATGGAGTGAACCAAGGATGTAGGTACTACAGGAAAGAAATCCCACCATTTCTCCAAAGCTCTCCCCAAGTAAATACACGCTCCATTGTTAACATGGTAGAGACGAACCCGTGAGGTTTGAACGTTGGTTGTAGGCACTACAGGCAAGAAGCCTCACCATTTCACCAAAGGGTCATCCCTTGAAATTTAATATTAGTTGGCGTTGGCCCACATGATGCATTGATGAGTCCCATCTTTTGAAAATTGCCAAATAAAATATTTATTTTTCCCATAATTAATGATAGATTAGCCATTAAAATAAATATATTTTCAAAGGACACATAAAAATTGCCAGTACAAATATTTTTTTTACCTTCACAAGAAAATAATTTGCCTCATATATTATATATTTCCCCCACATTAATTTATAATTCGCCATGATTTTATGGAATTTTCATTTGGCAAGGAAAAAATCGCCTACGCCTTTATATTATTTTCCTAATTTGGAAAAAAAAATTTCCATCATCAATAAATTTTTTCCCCTAATTTAATGTACGATTCACTAGGATTTTACACTTTTTCCTAGGAGGGGGTTTCTTAAAGTTATCCCTGATCCTATTAGATTGACAAATCAAACATCCAATTTTCTAATCATTCTAATATCCTAAACACTTGGAAGCATTACTAAAACACATCTATCTATCTTTGAAATCAATCTGGTAATCCCAATGATCAATCAGAAAATAGGTTGTACTTTTTAAATCAGGTTTTCATCAAATTTCATTACGGGCATCACTTGCAATAGTGTACACATCATTTCATGTTAAGCATCATTTAAACTATGATAGACATGATTTGATTTATCGGAGGCGTCACTTTACAGTGTACATGTCATTTTATCATCCTACACGTCATTTCAAACATACTAGGTGGCATTTAAAATCTACGTTTTCCCTAGGGTTTGATAGGTGACAATTTATTGCTCAAATTCTAATTTTTAACCTAATTACCATGCGACATTTTCCTATGCATAGGCATCATTTCACTACGCGGATGCATCATTTCATGTGTCTAGGAATCATTTAATCTAGGCTAGGCATCATTTGACCTAATCTATCCTAGAAAGCATGTTTAAATGCAATAAATGCAATCAAAATGAAGCAATAAATGCACTAGGAAGTTCAAAACCACTTACCAAAGGTCCATAGCAGGGGGTCTCTTATACCGGCATGCTTGCTGGAACTGATGCTCTCAAATAGGGACCATCATAGCTATCAAACTCAGCAGGATGAGAGCAAAATCTCTATAGTAAAAAGTGAAAATGAATAGTAAAAATGAGGTTTTCAACCTATTTGAGCTAATTCACCTAATTTTGGAGAGATTTTTGACCTAATTTGCATTTTCTTCATACTGGGCATGTTTTGTTGCTAGGATCATCATCAATGTTTTTTAGAAATGAAAACATATCAGATCTATTTTCTATCAGTTTCATCATTTGTTCCTTAAGGACATCAATTTGTTTTCATTTATGAGGGGGAATTATCACAGTATCAAGTTAGGATCTACATCAAACATCAATCAACTCTTGGGCATCAAAATTTCAAACATCATCAATGGGGCACTATTGGGTTATCAAATCAATCTGCATATCAGGGTATCATATCAATTTTCAAATCACGGTTTCAAATCAGGTTATCAATCAGTTTCAAATTAGGGTATCCTATCAATCATTGAATCGGGTTTTTTTATCAATTAGATTTTTGTATCAGTAAATCAATCAAGCATCAAATCAGTGATCAAGAGATGCAATTTTTTTTGAATCAATGCGCTTCATGCATCAATTCAAAGAGGGGCATTTGTAAAAACCTAAAACTAGGTAGGTGTTCTCTTATCAAGCAAATCTCACCAAAATGCTTCAAATCTTATCAAAATGGATCAAATCAAAATCAAATGGACATTTATTAACCAAATTGGTATAAAATTATTTAAATGAAAGGTTTAATTAAACAATGACATCAAGTTATTAAATACAATCCTAAAGGGATTAATGAAACTATATAATTGATTTTAATCAATTAATTGTATAGTTTAAATCAAAAATCAAATCCAACTTATTCCCCTACATGGCTAAATTAATTAATTGATTGAATTTAATAAATCCTAATATCCTCCAACATGAATTTGAGAAGCCAATGATAATTGAGAAAGAAAAGCACATGGATCACTCCTAATTTGCAATCTCAATCACTCATTTTGAACTTTGAATCTCAATCACTCAAATTTGTCTCTTTGTCCCAACCTTTGAGACAAGAATTAATATTTTCCCCCCATTTGAAACCATCTCAAAGTCATTCACCTAGCCAAGGTTTGATCATGATCAATTAACTCTACCCCCCACACTTGACAAAATCCTATAAATAGAAGCCATTTTGAGAGCATAAGGGATCCTAGAAAATTTGAATGCAAAGCATCCATATTATAGGCATTTTCATAGCAATCAAGAGCATTATCAGAGAAATTGAGCATAATTAAGATAATTTTTTAGAGCATTTGAATCAAATATCATAGCAATTGAGAGAAATTGAGCTAGATTAGGCATATCTTTATCAAAATTCTCATTCTAGGACTGTCATTAGTAGAGATTAATGCTGAGATCTCTATTAACATGCTTAGATAGAGAGCCATTGGATGCTTATTGATTTAATTGCAATTCTTAACTTAATTTTTCTTTATTATTCCATATAATTGTAGTTAAATAAACTAATATCATGAAGGTGTAATTCATTCACACACAGTAACATGTGATCTTAGCTGTTGATTCTCCTCTATTGTTGTCTTGTCTATATCTGGTCTGATCAGTTTTTTTACATTCTATCTTCTTGTGCCCATATGCATTGTAATTAAAATAATAACTAGAAAAAGTTGTGAAAGGGGTATTACCTCTACAATCTCTCTTCATGTGTCCAAACTTGTTGCATCCAAAACATCTACCTCTGAATGGTCTGATCTATTCTTTTGGTCCTTCAAGAATAGGTTTTTCAACCTCAATCTTTGCATCATATTTTTCTTCCTGATTCTTAGAACATTCAGCTTCATTGAAGCCAATACCACTCATATCACCTTAAGGTTTCTATTTATCTCTCTATTCATCGATCAAGTCACTTCTCAATATGTTTCTTTGTCTCAACAAGTTCACCTTTTATGATCTAATTATATTTCTCCAATTCTAGATACTTGTTCTTGTAATGGCCAAGGTCAATCTTCATTTGTCCCATCAGAGTATTAGCATCTTTCAAAGCTTCTTCAGCCTTGATCTTATAATTCTTTTCTTGTTGAATCTCTTTAGACATCATTTCATTTTCAATCTTCAAGGCATCATTCTCTTGTTCAAGTTGCTTTATCTGATTTCAATTATCATTGTTTGAGTCTTCTTTTATCTGAACAATAAGATCTTGTCTCTAATTTCTATAAATTTCAAGTTGATCCTTAAGTTTCTTTATGAATCCATCAGCTCTTCTTAATTTGAATCTCAAGTTTCCATTTTCTTCTTTTTCTTTATCAAGGTCTTCAAGTGTTGCTTCAAAGTTCTCTTGTAAATTTTCTGAGTCCATTTTGATCTCCCTTAAGCTGTTAGAATTTATCTTCAAGATCCAATAGCTCTGATACCAATTGTTAGGATTAAGTAATACTAAGAGGGGGGTGAATCAATATTATAGCACTTGAAATAAATCTTAAAACAATTCCAAATAAACCATAAGCTTACAGAAATGAAAAGAACATAAGAAAATAACACAAAACTCATAATACCATTATTTGTTGGCGAGAAAATCCCGGCCAAGGGAAAAATCTAGTGGGGATGGTACCCACAAGCATGTACTAAAGTATAATGTCCCTGTAAGGGGACCTAGCCCTGTTAGGAGCTGAATATTACATACTACAATTCCCTGTTAGGGGAATAACAACCCTGTTAAAGGTATACAACACCCTGTTAGGGGCCAACTGAGCTTATATCTCTTACAACAAAACTTATGTTAAAAATTGTTCTCAATAATGAACAAAAACAAGCATCTTCAATGCTTATATAGTTCAAGTCATAGTTCTTCAATGATCTCTGTCATCCTCTACTCTGCTATTCGCACATACACATATTCGTTCGCCCATAAAACTTCCATCATATCTTCACTTTACAAAAAGTCTTTCTATATACATATTGCATAGTCAGAAAATGGAAGCACTTCCATGGTAGACTGGTTTAGCCTTTTGAGTAAGTGGTTTGGGGGCATCTCAAGCACCTTGAATGGGTTCCTAATTTAGATATGGCTTTTTCCCCCTGTTCTGTCCCATTTCCACATTTTCCAACCTATTTCTGGCACCCTAGACTGAAAAAATGGGACTTTGACCTTAGGGTCAAGGTATACCTTGACCTTGACCTAGGTCAAAATTGACCTTTTCTAGGCCCAGTATTCAAATTTCAAAATTTTAGGGTTTTCGGATGTCGGTCTTTGGAAAAAGCTAATTCCCGCTTCCGGGTCAGCTGTTTCGGTCTTCAAAACAACAAATATTAAATTATATTTAATATAGGTCCTCTTATAGGGGCATGGATCCAATTGGAATTTAATTCTCTTATGTCAACCTCTCTAGAGGATTGTTCCCTAGTTTCATATAAAAGGAAGCTTTCTCCTCTCATTTTCTCTAGAAATAGCTAACCATCATTAACCACATGAACTATAATCATCATTGCAATTCAAAGACTTGAAAAGTGAGATCCAAAGGTGAAGAAGCAAGATTTGAAGCAAGCCAAGTAGCCATTGAATCATTCATTCATTAATAAGCACTCATTTTCATCAAGGAGATCCATTTGTGGACATTGAAGGATTCAAGCTCCATGGAGCCCTCTTGTTGAATATTTTTCCATCCACATTCCTCCAAGCCTCTTCCAATTCAAAAACCCATTCAAGATTGGTGTTGAAGATCTACAATAAATTGATTGAAGACATCCTACATTATACATCCTTTTTGGTGCATACATACTTGTGGATTCACGGATTCGAATCTGCCACAAGGACTTCTACAAGCAAGGCGAATTTGTGCATTTACTTTATTTTTACTTATGCACTTTCAATTATACTTTAAGGTTAATTCCAAAACTGGGATTTGACCAAGGCAAACCCTTCCCCCCAACAAACAAACCATTTTTCTTGCAAGTACAGGTTTGGAACAATAGATCAAAGTACAGATTCGAATACCATTTTCAGCAAACTTTTGCGATCCAAAAATAGAATTTTAGTCTTAGACTTTTTAGATCGATTCTGCCCTAGGTCAGAATCAGAAATTTTGGGTCAATGGTGACATTGACTTGAGGGTATAAATTGGAACTATGTCAGAATAGAAAAATATTTGTGGGTTTTGTTTGTCTCTGTGTTTCTATTCCAGATCCGGTCTTAGATTTTCTAGAAACTCGACACATGCTTCAGAAAATAGCATTCTTCAGATCTGCAACATTTCAAGGTTAGTACATTTCTCCTATCTATTTCAATTATGTTTGTTAATCTATCTAAATCTATTTCACATCCAAATAAATAAATGAGTACTTAAGATCCTCCTTCTTTATTCTTATTTCCAAATGGTTGATTCATTTATGCATTGATCCTTCCATTTTGTATTAATCAATTTGGATCTTTCATTTGTATATCTAAGGATAGAAGGAGAGCATTTTATTTGCCCCCTACATTTCAATAAACAAACAAATCATTCTTTTAAATGTAATATAGGATAATAGCAAAGCCTAAAATCAATCATATCAATTTTCTTATATTACATTTTGGTGAACCCACGATAGACAACTCTTTATTTTTGGTGTTAGATTTAAATTTTTATGTTAGATCTTGCATGCATATTAGATTATCTTTATTTTATGTTCCTGCATTTACATTTCAAAAATTAAAAATCAACATCTTGTGTTTACTAAAATTAGTTCATTTGCATTGCATTGGTGTATGAGCTTTACCACTTCTAGTCCTACTAATAGTATTCTGGTTAGAAGAATCTGTAGACTTATGGGTTCCTTTGATCCTAAGTCTTCCTCTCATTTCCTTAGGATCCCGGATGAAAATTTGATCACTCATGATTCTAATGCTTCTATGGAGCATAAATCTTCTCACTCATCTCATGATGAGGATGATGCTTTAAGAGTTCCTCCTGAATAAGTGCAAAAAATTTCACCCAAACTTGATAAAATGGGAAATTGGCCTATTCAAGAAAACCATAATCAAGATTCCATAAAAGTTATAGAGTCTCTTAAGAAATTCCTTCGTGATAGTGATCAGGGTGTTAATCTCTTACGTGGTGTCACTCATCTTGTGCAATTAAATGTTAAACCTTTAGCACAAGAGGCTCAAGATCTAGGATTTACTCCTCCTATCATTAGTAAGGGACCTTTTTCTATTCCTTTACCTAGCATTCCTACTTATACTCCTCCTTTGATAATTACATCTCTCCCAATTTCATCTATTCCTGTGAGTGTTCCACCGGTATCTCTACCTACCTCACAACCTTCATATCATAGTGTACCTTTTACTTATACTAATCCTCTTCCAACTGTGGTTCCAAATGTTCCACCAGTTGTGTCTTCCATTCCTTCCACTTCCTACACTTTTCCTAGTGTTCCTAATGTTTCTATTCCACCTATGTCTTCTAATGATTCCACAATTATTGGCTTGGCTCAAACTGTGTCATCTTTACAACAACAACTTGCACCCTTAACCCAATCCAAGTTTATCATTCCTACATGTGACATGGATAGTCCTTTATCCTTAGACATTATTTTTTCTACTATTCCTCAACAAGCCTATATGCATCATCTTGAGAATTACAATGGTAAAGGTGATCCTGTTACTTATGTTAAAACATTTCAAATCCTTTGTAGTGATTATGCTCATGACCATAGGATCTTAGCTAAACTGTTTGCTAGAAATTTTCGTGATAAGGCTTTGCAATGGTATTGTTCTTTACCTCCTTATTCTATTGATTATTTTCCTATACTTTCTAATACCTTCATTCAACAATTTCAAAATAACATTGGTCCACAAGTTTTCTTAACTGATTTAATGCATTGTAAACAAAACATTAAGGAAAAATTGATAGATTTTATTGGTAGATTTAAGCATTTGTATGCTCAGATTTCTTATCCTATTCTTGATATTGATATTCAACATATGTTTATTTCAAATTTAAGAAAGGATATTAGAGATAAGATTCTGCTTACTGAATTTACCTCTTTTCAACAACTTTGTGCAACACTTCATCATTATCAATTACAAGTGAGTCAATTTTAGAGAAACACTCTAATGGCTCCTATTCCAATTGATAAGAGTGACACTGATCCTAATCCTAATAAGTTTCAAAAACCTAACAACTATATCAATATTAATAAACAGATGAATGCGGTTGTTGATCAAGTTGTTGTTGCATCCCACAATGCCACTTCTGCATCCACTACCTTCCGTATGAATCGTACGTTTACTCCTCTCTCTAAATATTTACATTCTATTATGAGTAGGTTGTTAAGTGCTAATATGATTACCTTGCCTCCTATTCGACCTCTCCTTCCTACTACGATAGCTTCAAAATCCTTTGATTCTAAAGATTTTTGCCAATACCATCGCCAAAATGGCCATGATACTGAAAAATGTTATTCTCTAAAGCATAAGGTTCAAGACTTAATTGATTCTAATGCCTTATCTATTGATAATTTTGATAGTAATGAGAACAATTATGTCTCTCCTCCTAATCAAAACCTTCAAATCTATACGAATCCTTTACCTAGACATGGTACTAATACCATCGCTCAACCATCTTCTGTGGATATCATTTACAATTCAAAGATGGATGATATTAATCACATTGTTAATCATGTGGAGAGCATTTTTGCATCTCAATCTATTGTTCAAGATCCTTTTCCTCCACCTCAACTTCAAGTTCCACCTAAACCTCAGAAAAAAACTAAGGATAAACAACCTTGGGAACTTTCAATTGCCTTTGATGATTCTGAGACTATTAAGGCTCTTGATGGTCCCCTTTATATCTATGCTAGGATTGCTAAGATACCTACGCGTGGTTGTCTTGTTGATCCCACATCTCTAGTAAATGTTATTACTGAGTAAAATATTTTTATGAAAAACCTACAATGTGATGTTTATGATCCATCAGATCCATGGATCCAAACTTGCAATGGTTTTCGCTATCCTACACTTGGTTCTATTAGCTTTCCTGTTGAACTCTGTGGCAAGGTTTTAGATACTACCTTCATTGTCGTTCCTACATCTCATCAATTTCAATTCAAATTTGGTTTTCCTTAGATAACTCCTATGCATGCTATTGCTTCTCCTATTCATAAATGTCTTAAGTTCATTCATAATTGAGAAGTAAAAATGATTAATCATATTTTGTATCAACCTTCTAGGCCTAGAGATTGTGCTACTCTTGATTTCTTTTGGCCTTCATTACCTGATTCATGTCCTCCTTGCCCTAAAAATCTTTTTAGTTCATATCAAGCCTATAAACATCAGAAAATAGTTGAGTTACACATGCCTCAAATAGATCTTAACCGTGGTCTTTTTCCCACTCCTTTACCTCCTTTATCCATTACTGCTAATTGTATTACTCAAATTCCTAGTGCCATTTTTAAGCCTACTATGAATCCTACCAATCCTCCTATTGAACCTGTGAAGGAACTAGTTGTTATTCCTCCTATTTCCTCACATGTGTCAAACAAAGAAAAATGTAATAAATCTGCTAATGAACATCATAAGAAGCATAGAGCTAATGCTAGGGCCCATGCTTCTCTTCTTCGAAACTCTTTACCTTCTTTCGACCAACCTATGCCTGATGTGTTGGAAGAATTTAATATTCATAATGATGTTAAGATGAATGAGTATGATGATCCTATTTCACATCTTAGATCCCATTTTAATTAATCTTGATGAGGAGGATACTCTAGACGATCCTATTGATCTTAGTGATGAATATGAGACCATTGATCTTGATACTGACTTACCTCATATTCTTTCAACTCAATTGACAATTACACCTAGTATCGAGCAACGTGATTCTCAAGAGGATCCTTGTTTGGAACTGGCTATTATTCTTACTGTATTGGATATAGTCCTTGTTGCGAGTTTCCCACCTTCCCTAGATGATATAAACCAAGATGGGGAGAGTAGGCAATGCACTTGATTGGATTATTCTTCATGGTAGCCCATTTTGAGTTTGCATGATGTATTGTGCTTCTCCCATAATGTGTTTTCTAAATGTTTGTTAGACTCTTTTATACGACCCTTGTTACTTTGTTGGTGTAAGGTGATAAAGGAATTAAACCTGTTGTATAATTCCTCTATATGTATCTCTATTCTTCTATATGTAGTTTCCATGTTATGTTGTACTTGTGCTATTGTTCGTAAATGATTTCCTTGTGTAGTCCACTTGGATCTACGACATGGTAGCATTGATTCTTTTTGGTGTCCATGTTGTGGTCCAAAAAGACTCTTCTTCGTAACTCTTGAGTTTTATTTCCTCCATTGTGATTGTAGTTCTACTTTCTTTGTGGAATGATGTCAATTCATTTGCAATAATATCATATCTATATGTACATGTTATCTTATGATCATACTGCCCCCATAGTAGGTAGATCCCTTCTATGTTCTTTGTATATTTATGTGATATTTCCCTCGATTTGTCTTCGTTTGGGGGCATCTCATAGTGGAAATGTAATCAGTAGAGTTGTTTATGTTAACGTCAAAGTCATTGCTCCTGTTAAAGTGTTATCAATGAATTTAATGTGGGGGCATATGCTCTACTCACTTTTTACACATATGAACATTCAAAATATTTTCAAAACTTAAAACTTTTTCCCTTTATGGATTAAAGACTAATCCTTAAAGCATGGATATTTTACTTTATAGGATCTCTTGATCCCTCTATTTTAAATTTACATGGATCTCTTGATCCCTCCAGTTTTAAATTACAATTTTTTGATCCCTTAAGGTTGGAAGGTGTCCTTAAGAATGGATCTCCCTGATGGGTTGACTAGTGAGTAGCCACATTCACTAGGCGGTTCAACTCCATCTTTCTAGTTGCACTTTTTCCTTGTGTGGTTCACAATGGGACATAAGTTCTAATTGGGCGAGGTAACCAAACCCTTTCTCTCTTTATCCTTAACTGGTGATGTCTCTCTTATCATGATCTTAGGGTTGATAAAGACTTAAGTCCCTTGGGGTCTTGAGGATTTCTTTGTCCCTTTTGATTCCAATAAGATTATCTATTCTTTATGATCTCCTTTACCAATAGTTTGCGTCGATTCCATACTCTTGCTAACGTGGGGGCTAAATGTATAGTCAGAAAATGGAAATACTTCCATGGTAGACTAGTTTATCCTTCCTAGTAAGTTTTTTTGGGTCATTTCAAGCGCCTTGAATGGGTTCGTGATTTAGATCTATCTTTTTCCCTTGTTCTGCCCCATTTCCACTTTTTCTAACCTATTTCTGGCACCCCAGACTGAAAAACTGGGACTTTGACCTCAAGTTCAAGGTCAAAATGTTTGGTTCAAGTTTGACCTTGACCTTGACCTAGGTCACAATCAACCTTTTCCAGGCGCAGGATTCAAATTTCAAAATTTTAGGGATTCAGGATGTCGGTCATTGGAAAAAATTAATTCCCGCTTCTGGGTCAGCTGCTTCGGTCTTCAAAACAAAAAATCTTAAATTATATTTAATATAGGTCCTCTTTTAGGGGCATGGGTCCAATTGGGATTTAATTCTCCTATTGGAAATACTGAGAGGGGGAGCAGTGAATTAGTGTTTAACTAATTATTCTATTTTAGCAACTTTAACCATAAATCAATTATATATCACTTGAATCTTAACACAATAACACATAACACATGATATGATTATGGGGAAACCTTGATTAGAGGAGAAACGTAGTGGGAATTAGTACCCACAAATATTACACTAGTATAATGAACCTGTTAAAGTTCCTTTGCCCTGTTAGGAGCAGTCTTTACAATGCAAGTACAATGACCTGGTTAAAGGTCTGACCCTGTTAGGAGTCTTTTACAAACAACCATGTTAGGGGTGAGGACTCACTGTCCAAGAGCTCACTACTCAATGAGAAAGAAGGCTACAACCTCTGGAGAAGAGATATGCACTATATCCAAAAGTGAACTGTTGTATATGAAACAGATGTCCGATTAGTTCCGGTTATACTAACATCTTTATACTATTCTTCTATATTTCTGCTCTGCATTTTCTTCAACTCTTCAAATATATCTTTTCATTATATATATATATATATATATATATATATATATATATATATATATATATATATATATATATGTTTATGCCTGAATAGACACGACTATAAACAAGACCTGGTCAGCCCAAAAACAACATTCATAACGCTTCCAAACAAATTGGCTTAAGCATGTTTACAATAATGTTTAATACATGATTACAAACTTACTACAATAGGTGCTTGTCCTTTACACAAAAAAATATTACACACTAATCAAAAACCTGAAGTCGGCTCCATACTCTATATTCTAACCTGCTAGTGTACTAGTTCTTTCTGTAACTTATCCATACTTACATTCCGTACCATGTGTGTATAGGGTAAGCATAAAAAATATCATAGAGCTTATGTATGAAGGTGCTTAGTCTAAGTTATCCGTACACACGTGCGCTGGTGCTTTGATCATCTATGTATCTTTGTTCTGTATTGTCTTCTATACTTAGTCAATTTCCACTACTAAGTTTGCTGTCAAAACTTCATATGAATTTGTTTCCATAATGACAACACAAAATAAGTCATATACTCCCTGGGAGTAAAATTGCCAACAATCTCCCCCTTTTTCATTAATCGAAACAAAGGAATGTGGCCAAGTTAATCAAAATTGATTAACACCAAAAAATATATATTATCTTCTCTTAACATATACGGGTGATACCACAATAGTGGGTTACACTTTTTTGCCTAAACGGACATTGAACTCTACATTTTGAGAAAAACTTTCACATTCGGATGCATATTGTCGTTAAACCGTTTGAAATCAGAAGACAAAGTAAACTAGAGTCTTTTAAGATTTTCTGTCTAGATTCAAAATATATTTTTTTTATTTTTTTTTAAATTGATTTTGATGGTTTTTTTTTTCTCCCACTAAAAACTGCTATGTTGCTGAAAATGTCTTTTTCAAAAAGGTACAATGACTTCGTACAACATAACTTTTTTTCTAAGATAGATATCAATATGATTCTTTTGAATTTGGTTTTGTAACATCCATATGGAGGGCATGCAATTGGTTTGATGACATTATCATGATTATTGCATATTTTATGAATGTTTGAAGTAGAGTCAACTATAATTTTGACATACCTTGTCTGCGTAACTGATAACTTGTTGTGTATTTATCGAAATTCAAAATTTTTTTTTTTGATAGAAAGAAGACTCAAAAATGGAGGGCACTGTTATTTTTCAAATTTTTTTTTCTATTTTCTACTATTTTTCATTGAACGTCAAACCTGGAAGTTTATATTTGATAAAAAACCTACATCTGATGCACGTCAAAAAACTTAGACCTAATTAATTCAAAATTTGTCAAATCTATATTCATTAGAAAGCTCATTCAGAGTACTTGTGTGATGCAAAAGGAGGTGTCCCTATTCTTTCATTTGAGCCCCGCGCTTGAGCCCCGAAGCCATGAAAACTGTATATTTCTGTTAGCCTTTGCAGATAGCCTGAATTTTGGGGGTTTCGATAGAAAGTACTTTCTATCGAAAGTACTTTCGATCGAAACTAATTAGTTTCAATCGAAAGTACTTTCTATCAAAATTACTTTCTTCATTTAACATGCATATGGGTCAAAATCCCATTAAAATCTTTAGTAAATTAGTTTCGATCGAAACAATCAGGTACTTTCTATCGAAAGTACCTGACTAAATCCTCCCACCTCGCGGATTCATGAGGAATTTCTTCCTCTGAAAAAGTGTAACCCACTATTGTGGGATCACCCATACTTATATATTTCTTTGCATATTTATACACTAATCCCCATACATATATTACTCCCCCTTTGACATTAATGACAAAGGTTTCAAAATTGTAAGTCTTTAGATACTTACTCCATGTATACATCTGGGTAGGCTATCTGCAAATTCCTCATCTCTTGCTGCCAGAATGCCTTTAGTACATCAATTATTTGTAGATGGGCGCATAGGGCATATGTAATCTTTTCCATCTTTTTCAAATCCATGCTGGGTTCTTAATCATAGGTATTAATGGTTGCATGAATCTGTTTAATTTTTTCATCCAGAACTGCTAAGGAGGGCGCAAGTGCATTTCTCAGTTGAGTCTCCCTGATCCTTATCTTACTGATCTCCATTTTAGCTTTTTCTATCATGTCTATCTGACCTTGATAGATATTGTTGCAGATGTTTATGTCCTGGTATGATGTTTCAACTGATTGTCTTATATTATCAACCAAGATATCTATCTCTTCTATCTTTTTGATATGTTCAGAGGTGAGTTTGGCTTTGTCCATGCAATTTTCTATAACCTTTCTGCCTTTTGATGCCAATTCTTTCAACATTGTCTGACCAATATTTAATCACTTTAAATCTAAGGAAAAATTCTTTATCAGTTACTTCAATCTTTCCTTTTTATACTCATCTTCTGCAATTCTAGTAGCTGAGTCTACTAAACTTGTAAAGTGTGCTTTGAAGCTTGTTAGGATGCTATCTACATCATTGATTGACTAAATTTTAGCCACTTTATTATCTAGAGGCACTAGTTCATTCAAAATTTTTACTAATTCCAAGAAGAGATGGTTTCTCATAACTTGTTTCTCTTTGGCTTTTTCCATGGCTAGGACACTAATCTTGATCAAGTCTTCTTCTCCCTATGCATCTAGACTTGCTGAGTTAGGAGTTAAGCTTGAAAACAATGAAGTTAATGGTTGAATGGATGGTGTGAATATAGTATTCTGACTAGTATCCATGCATTCAATTTTTACTGGGATCTCCATGATTGGTGTCTCATTAGTTTGATTATCTTCCTCTTTATTCAAATCTGTTGAATCTTTAGAGGGAACTTCATCTTGTTGTAAAGATGTGTCATCAGTGCATACCTCCTTTGTCCCTTTAGTGCTTACAAATTATTTTTCAACATTGTCCATATCATTTTTAGAGGTGGTTATGGATATCTTGATATCATCAATCACTATAGTATCTCCTAAATCTTTCGCTGTATCAAAAGCTATTGAAATTGAGGGCGCTGAAACCTATGGACCTATCTTAGGTGCATTTTGAATCACTGGTTCTGTAACTTGTTTGGGAGGAGTTGGAGTAACCTTTTCTATAGGCACCATTGAAGGCTACATATGTCTATCCAGAAATACCCGATCAAATGCTTTCTAAGTCTCTTCACCAACCAGATCATACTCCTTATTCATGATATGGAGAACTCTTGTTTTGGTTCTTAGGTGAGGCTTTACTAAATCCAATAGAATGACTTTCTCATCATGCAAGCATACAGGGAGAAGACTATCCAATGTTTCTTCTCTTATCCTCATATCCTCTACCCTACAACTTCATAAACAATTTTTGGACAAGTATAACTTAACCCCACCTTGAATCAGTGACAACAAAAAGGGGGAAGTTGGTAAGGATACAGTATGATAAATCAGTACAGAATAGGTACATTTGTATATATTTTGAAGGCATGTATTCTATGTAACTTTTTGTATGTATAATTCTGAGTATATTCCTAGGGGGAGTACTTCGTATGCTTAGGAAAAATTTTGATGGAATGAAATGAAGAAATGATAAGTGTGTTTTTTCCACTAATATCAAAGGGGGAGATTGTTAATCTCTAAGTTCTATTGATGATTAGTGACCAACACTTAGTCATTTACTTAGGTAGTTTTAGTTGGCTATCATTGTGGTCAAGCTAAAACTAACCAAGGACGAGCAACATTGCTAAGCAGTATTCAGGTTGCCAAGTTACATCATGCCGAGCCGGGTAGGATACTTAGTGTTGAGCGTCAGAGATGTTAAGTGTCGAGCAGAACAGTTTTTGTATACATGTTTGGATTGATTAAAACTTTGAGGATAAGTGTTCAGGCCGACTTGTATAATATTTTTGGGGTGACTTATGTACGCATGTAATATTTTCCTATGGAGTTAATTATGCATTTAAATGTTTTATCCTATGCATGACCTATTGTAATTATTAATTGTAATACCTTGGAGGCATGAGTATTAGATCTTGATCATTGATCAAGATCTCACTAAGAGACTTGAATAGATATAGAAGATTGCTTCTTAACCCTATTTTGTGTGTGTGGAGAGAAGTGTTGACTGCATTTTCAAGTAAAATGCAAAGAGGGTTATTTTGTTAAGAAGCATAGATCAAGCTGAGTGATAGAACAATGAACAGTAGAGTAAAGACATATCAGATTGTGAGATCACAGAAGGTACTAGAAAGAGGAGATCTGTCATCAGCATCTGAGTGCATAACGAAGGATCATTACTTCAAACATTCTAATCATTGTATTAGGTGAAATCTCTTAACAAAGTGGTTCTAGCAGACCTTTCTAAATCTCCTAACATAGTGCTTACTTTATTGTAAGTTGAAATCCTTTCACAGGGTAGATTATAATGATCTTTAGCTCTTAACCGGGCAGACCTTTAACTAGGTAGATTGCATTTCGTAATAAACTTTTGTAGCCCTATCAGGCACACTTTATTGCTGCAGTAGTGAATAATTTTGTGGGTGTCATCCCCACCCCAGTTTTACCTATTTGGGTTTCTGGGTTACCAAGTTCTTGAGTTATGAGTTATTTATTTCATTGTGTGGATGCTATTTGATATTACATTAGATTCATATATGTATGAATCTGGATCAGTTTGTTTTAAGTGTTTAAATTTGAAGATCTGATTCGCCCCANCCCCCCCCCCCCCCCCCCCCCCTCTCAGTATCTTGCTTTCCCATTATTGTATTTCCAACAATTGGTATCAGAGCTCAGTTCTCTAGAAAGTTATAATCAGCTTGAGAATATAGATATTGAGATGGAGATCTACAATATGGGCAAAGTCATTGAGAATCAAAAGATTGATACTCAGCTAGCACTACAACAGCTTGAGATAGCAAGACAGGAATTAAAGAAGTCCCTGACAGCAAGGAAAGATTTGGCCAAACAAATGAATGACACTTATTATCAGGAAGAGGACACCACAAATATATTTTAGAATGGAGATTCTACTGAGAGTGATGCAGCAATAGCAGATCTACTGGAAAAGAACAATGCACTGTGTGAAGAAGTCAAAAACTTAAAAAAGGAACAAGAAGCCTAATCAATAAGAATGTGTGAAGTTGTTGAACAGAAAAAGAAAGTTGAAGATGAAAAGGCTATGGCAGAAGAAGACAAAAGAGTGATGACTATCAGACTTGATGAAAGAACACATGATGTACAAATAATGACAGTCAATCAAGTTGACATGGCAAATCAACTGCTACTTGTGAATCAGGAGATCAGTAGGAAAGATGTGGAGATTGTAAATCTTAGATCTGAGAATAGTAAGTTGAAAGATGAATTGAGATCTGAGAAAGAACTTAAAAATAGAGTGAATGATCCTAATTTAGCTTTGAGCTACTTTGAACAACTAGTGGAAGCATCAAGAAGACCTAAATATTCTTCTGGATTAGGTCACACAGAACAACATATAACCACTGAAGAAGGAGAATCATCTAAGACAGGTGAAAGGAGGAATGCAAAACCAAGAAACAAACAACCTATTTTCCACCACTGTGGGAAACCAGGTCATACAACAAACATTTGTCGAAGAAAGAACGGTAAGTCCAATCCTAAAACTAACTTTAACAGTTATTTCTTTAACTGTAATAAGTTTGGACATCAAGCACGTGAATGTAAGACAAAGGCAAGAAATGTACATTATACACCTAGATTCAATGGTAATTATTATAACTGTCAGAAATATGGTCATAGAGCACAAGATTGCAGATCTAAAGTTAAACAACAATGGACATCAAAGGCAAAAGAGAAATCACCAAGAAAAGGCAATACTTACAATTGTGATTACAATACATGGCATAGTTGTCATTACTATCGTATGGACATGTTCCAAAAAACTACATAAGGACACATTTCAGAGGAAAGTCTAAGAGTTGGATGAATGGAAGCCTAGTTTGTCACAGTTTTCTAAAAATTGGTCATACAAGGAAAGATTGTAAGACTAGGGTACCTGCTCCTATTGTTGAGCACATTAGAGTAGAGATGAACAAAACATGGGTTAAGAAATCTGAACCATGCAATAGTGAAGCTAGTGCAGCCGAGGTCACCCAATCCAATGGATCAGGTGATCACACCATCTTCAACTAAGCAAAAGAGGTATGTAAGAAACTGCATTTAAAATTCTTATCTTACATCAGGTCCTAACATGAAATGTGCCAAAGTCCATATTTTCATATGTTAAGATGCACTAGGACACATTTTGAAGACAAAAATGCCGAGAAGAGCTAATTGCACTATAGGTGTCGAGCACCAATCATGGACACTAAGGCCGAGTTCCTTAGTGTGTGCCAAGTTTGTTGGACGAGTAAGTTCTATGATGGCAGAGTATGGTGAGCCGAGTGGCATCCAAGTTGTGTTAGAAAGCCAAGGACAGTTGTCTTGCACTAACTCAATGGGTAGAACATTTATTGCTTACCTACCTTAACCTTTTGAGTCTATAAAGGATGAACAATTTATTCTTCATTTTAGCTTGCGATGTTCAGTATTCACAGAGTGATTGAAGAAGTTGTAGAATTGATCTTAAAGAAGTTAGCATCGAAGATTTTGTCAGCGTGTCGTCGGCAATCCTAAGGTGAACAGTGCAAAGTGCTACTTGCTGAGGTACTCTATTCTTCATTTTTTGAACCCTAATTTTAGATATAATGGCTGCAAGCTCTTCCACACCAGTCAAAAGTATGGAGGAAGAACTAGAGCAAGTTTAGTTAGTACGGAATGATGTATGTGCACCTCTCAATTTTTGAGCTGTACCTGAAAGTGCAATTTAGAGTGATCTGACTGGAGCTCTCTCATCCATTCCACCAAAGGTACTTATGATCCATGATGTTAGATCTTGTTACATGGTTAAAATTGGTGAAGTAGGTAATAGTGAATTGAGAAAATCCTACAACAAATTGTGTGTTGATAGAGTTCCGAAGGAAGAATTCAAGCATTTAGCTGACAAAGGGTTAACTCGTGCCCTAGATTTCCCACAAGGTTTCAAAGATGAATGGATTAAAGTCATTCTTAGCTGAGTTCATGATATGTGTATGTGGTTGGACAATGGACCAGTCAAGATAACTAAAAACATGATTCATCAAGTGACTGGATATCCTATTATTAATGGGAAATGTACAATGAGAGATAACAATAAAGAGGAAATTATAGTGAACATTGGAGCTGTATGGAACAACAGAGGTATGACTATCTCTACAATTAAAGACTTAGAACTTGATTTTTGAGTAAGAGTGATTGCACATAAGTTCTATCAGTTGAGTTGACTAGATAGTGTTCCTTACACAGCCGTTGACCAGGCATGGAAGATTGTTAAGAAGAATCATACATATGATCTTGCCGAGCTACAACAAACACAACTAGTCGAGAACCTAGCATCAATCAGAAAAGCTAAGAGCTCATCATGTAAGTTTGGTTCCTTACTAGTCTGCATATTTTTCTACATTCAGAATACATTTCCTACATTGGGAGATATCATTTGGAAAAAGGATAGACACATTACAGTTTAGATAAGTGAATGCATTGAGAAATTAGGAAGTAATTTCAATAGTATTATGAGGAACTATTTTGTGGAATTTAAAAAGAGAATGAGATTAAGGACTAGGATTCCTAGATCACTAGTGGAGAAGCACTATGAAGAAAGTGTACCAAAAATACATGTCAAAAGGGTACAATAAAAAGGTCAAACCATGACACTTTCGAGTGGGGGATCTCATTTTGAAAGAGAATCCTAAGAACCAGCCTAGCAGTGCACAGAAAAGAAATTTTGAACCAAACTAGTTGGGACCTTATGTAATTACTGCAACTTTTGGGACTAGAGCTTATCAGTTAGCTACACCTGAGGGAGATGTTCTTCTTGATCCCATCAATACCTTACATTTGAAGCGGTTTTATGCTTGATATCTGACTAGCAGAGCCTATGTTGTGAAAATCTCAGAAAATACCAAAAAAACTCATAAAATTGATCCTGAAGAAATCCAAAATAGTGGAAAATGTCCTAAAAAAAAGGTATCCTTGGTGAAAACCTGGCAAACAAGCACCTTGATACTACAAAAAAATCAAAAATAGAAAAAATAGCGAAAAATGTGAAAAAGCAAAAAAGTGCCTTGATGAAAACCTGGCAAACAGGTGTCTTGGTAGCAAAAAAAATCTTTGTCGAGTGGTGAAAACCTGGAAAATAGGCATCACTCAAACTCTATGCTCTATCTATCAATGCATCAATGACACTAAACCTTCATACTCGCTCCTGTTCTATTTGGTGACTCTGATTTCTTATAAATGTTCTATCCTTTCTTGGGATTTGTTTGCATTTGCATCTTAGGAATAGTCATTCTTCACTGGGGGCATCTTTGCTAGCATGGTTAGTTTGCATTTGCTAGGTTTTCCTAAGCATCTTGTCTAGGATGGTTTGCCTCTCGAAACAATATTTCTCAATACTTGTTCTTAAACGTCACTATCACAAACAAAGGTGTTTCTTCAACACCACCTAGCTGTAATAGACATCAAACTAGTGTTTCTCAACACTTTAATCCAGAACTTAAAACAACTACTATTTTTCAACACTTTAAACAAAAATGAACTAGTGTTTCTCAACACTTTAATCAACCAGTGTTTCTAAACACTACATTGGATTGCAATTGCTGACAACATTAATCTCAAATATACTCAGACATGAAAACATATTTCTTAATTCCAAATTCTGATTGTTGAATCTCTATTGTGCTTGACAAATATATTGACAGTAATTCTCAGTACTACTTAAACACATTGTTTGATCTTGGCTTGATTATGATTCTTTAATATTCTCATGATGTTTCATACTAGGGCATCTAAGCGATTATAAATTTTCTTTGATTGATTCTTAATTAGTGATTGTTATGTCTTCCGAGTAACTCCATGACATCTATTCAAAGACAAAGAGTCGCAAGGACATGGGACATAACATTTTCTTGATTTTTTGCATATGGTGATTGTTCCAAATGATCCTATAGATTTCACCTAACTTTGATTTTTATGGTAAGGGCTTCCAACATGAGTGGATATCTGTATATATCTCGATCCTCGTTATGTGTAAACTATGGTGAGGTTAAAAAAATTTCCTTATCTATTTTATAAATCAGATTCTTACTAAGGTGTACACTTCATGATGTACCCAAGGATATGAATTTTCAAGGTCATTACGGGTCACATATCTTACATTACACTTGAATAGAAACTGATTCTTAGAGGTAAAAGGAGATAACTAACTTTTCATCCTGGCTTCTATGCCTTGATGCCTAAGTTTATTTCTGACATTGCATCCAATATACATAGTATTCATACTTTCATGATACTAATGGGTATTAGTGACAGTTGTACTATCAGGTGATGTCTGTTACAACAAATGCCCAATGACGATAAAATGCTACAATGTATACAAATCAGTGACAGTCCTACGAGTCTACATGTAGATACATTTAAAGATTGCATGATTCATTGGACAAAGCATAAAAAGGACTTGAGATTAAAATGATTTCTTGATTCATCCAAAATCCAAGTTAATTACATATATCAATATAACTGAAATTAATGTCGTTGCATATCCATGACATACATTTCTCATTCATAAATGAGAAAGAGAAAAGAAAAAAAAAAGCATTCAAGCATTGCATTTAATTTTACATCCTAAGTGCATCCATACATTTATTTGCATAAATAAAATCTCAAAAACATTCATTTACATATCCACTTAACATCATTTGAAACACATTTATATCGGTAATACATCAATGAGCATAAATAATGTCATCACATATCTAATCTAACTCATCAAGAGACCAAGATAAACATTATCACATGTGCATCAAATCTAAACATCTATCAAAGCAAGAGAACCCATGAACATATCAAAAATCAAGATCAACTATCTCAGATATATCAGATATGGATCAAATCAAAAATATGGAACTATCTACAAGAGAGTATCAGAGTATCCAGTGAATCAAATATACATGTATAAATGTCATCATACAAAAGAATGATCTCAGAAGAATCAAGAGCATCTCCATCTCTGCCTGAAGAGCCTCTACATGTATCCTGCCCAGATGGCCTATCCTATGCCCTTACCTGTTGAGTATCCTGCTGACGTTGTCTCTGTCTCTGCTGATCTCTGGTCAAAAGTGGACCTAGATCCCTCTGGGGAGCTACGAAGCTGAATTAATTCTTCCTCTCACTATAGTTGGTGCTCTCTCCACCACCCAAAACACCTCCACCCCTATCATCTACATCATCCTGATCATCTAGACCATGTCCTCTATCAGGAGGAGGACACCTCCCACCATGTATGCCACCATCCCTACCTCCATCTCTCCCCACAAATCCTCTCTCTCTGTGCACCCCCTCGGCCATAGACAAGACGGTCATCAGTGGGATCATAATCTAGTGGATCCTCAATCTATGGAACTACCTCATCAGGCAGTGTAAACCGAGGAAACAGATACTGTAACATTTGCTTGTGGTATCCATCAGAGCAACCTGCATCTACTACCTCTGGCTGAAGATCCCAAGTTACTGCTACCATATCTCTAATATCTCCCTATGTAGTCTCATATATCAATTGAGGATCCCACAATGGTGTCTCATCTCGGATCCGTGCATAAACAGATATATTCTGGCACCTTCCCTACATCCGATCAAGTACCTACTCTGGAAAAAATAAGGTATTTGGTTCCTATCTGATAACTACTCCTCACAATCAAGGTAAGGTCGACACACTACTATAGTCATATCATCTAGAAGATGGTTCCAATACTCCACCTTGCCCAGATGGGGCTGCTGTATCCAACTTGAGTACATATACGCATATGGCTACTCTGTTAAATGCTTCCTATCGACTATCAATCGTGTAAGTAGGATACACTCCCAGGACCATATCTGAAGAACAAGGATGCCAACTGTCATACTCGGTGAGTAATGATAAACAATCTCATGTAACTCCATGTACATGTGAGCGAGTATACAACTGCCCCATGAAAATAAATGTCTCAAAACCATCATCTGCTCGAGCATGTCAACCCAAATGACCATGAATCCGTGTTGTCCTCCGTCAGGCATGACAATGCCTCTGATCAATCTATCCAAGTATATAGGAAGAGGCTCATAGTTATCACATATATAATCTCATTTAAGGTAATGACAAGTAATGGTGTCATCTCCGAAGAATTGTCATGTTGTGACAATCACTGAAATAGAGGTAGAATCAAACTGCACCTCTCAACCCATGACAGGAACTCTAAGCATCTACCACACATCCTCCAGTGTAACAGTCATCTATCCAGTAGGTAGATGGAAGGTGTTGTTCTCCGAGTGCCACCTCTCGGCCAGAGCAGTCAACAACCCCTGATTTACCCTAATATCGAGTAAATCTCTCAAAAACAATAAACCTACACGATCCACTAACTGTACCTCATCATCAGTCAATGATCTCGACAGTGCAAGGACACAACTAGGGTATAGTCCTCGATATGAGACAACCTCGAAAGGAATCTGATCACAAATTGTAGAAAAGTTCAAAATCAGTATTCTATCTAAGATAACTAAGCAGAAACAGGCTCCGCTAAGTGTTTTGGCCATCAGATAGAGAAAAATAGTCAAAATTACAAGCAAATCGACCCAATTACCAGAAATGATCCTATTCCCACGGGGTGTGATCCCTTTCATAGGATGCGATCCCCGATTCGTGAGATACAATGGGGAATGTGGGAAGCGATCTTTTTTTTACAGGATATGACACGGGATGTCGTATGCAACCCTGTTTCAACAGGGTGCAAAAAACTTGCAAATCCTAAATTCCACTACAACATGCGATAAAAGACCTAACATAGGGTGCGATCCTAAATTTACTAGATGCAATGTAGGATTTATGGTGAAAATAGGATACGACACGCAATTTACAGGATATGAGCCTAAATGTTAGAAATTATGCAAAACTAAAATGCTTATACCTTGAGCAAAAATGCATAAAATTGAAAATTGCAAATTTGATAAGCTAGGTTTTTGAGCACTTACTAGAGTTTGGTAGTCAGCTGGACACTGATGTCAATGACCGAGTTATAAATGATGCTTCTCTATGGGGACCACCATCTTCTCTACAGAGCTCTCTGAATTACCAAGGTTAAAAGTGAAAATGAGTGAGTACAAAGTGAATTTGGACCTATATATTTCACCTTTTGAGCTATTTAGGAGCTCCGGAACTCCTCCTAGGAAAATGAAACTCATTTTTTCTCTTTCTAATCAATCAGGAAGCAAATCAAATGCAAAGGCGATGTTCTACACAACACAGTAAAATTTTCATGACAGTTACAAAAAATGCAGAATTGCTCCATATGTTCCAAAAATGATTCGCAAGCTTTACGCAATTAGTTTTTTGGGTTCCATATCATCAAATTGCACATTATTCATCAAAAATATTGGTCATAAATTATTTTATCAGACTTAAAAGTCACATTTTAATGTGATTAACTTGGTAAAATTGTGTTTTGTCTTAACACACCTTCGTTTCTCCACTTCTAAATTTATTCTTTCTTGATTCAATCGATTAGTTCAAGTGATACATCATTCTATAGAGGGATTTATTCTTTTCCTTCAATTTCGTTCTTGAGGGGGCATGATCACACTAAAATCAATCAAATTCTTGCTCAAAATAACCTTAAAATGACTTCATTATAAAACAAACTAAAGGCATGATAGTTCCTTGACTAAGTCAGGACTGTTGGATTGAAGGCTTCAATTCTCACAAGCTGGATATCCTATGTCTACTTTTCTCAAATTCTTATTAAATCTCCTGGCAGATTTGTACTGACCTTCATTCGATCAAGTTCAGAGTTGGTATTATCAATTTTTGGATGACAACCAAGTTCAGAATTGGTATCTTTAAGATCTTTGCTTAGTGACCTTTGTTCGATCAAGTTCAATGTCAATTCTATCATTTTAGTTCAAACAAGTGCGAGACTGATCTCATCAGACATTTCGTTTGATCAAATGCAAAATTCTCAAACTTTCTGAAGTCAACATCAAAACTTTCTTTGAATCAATGCACTGATCGCACAACTATTCAAAGAGGGGAAAATCTAACCACCCTAATTTGGTCTACTCTAACCATAGACCCTATTTTCCCTAAGTGTGATCATACCCCTAATTATTTCAAGACAGTTCTTAAATTTAATGACATAATTCATTAAATCAAATTTAATCTCCTAAGTTGTTTTAATCACTAAATCAAATTAATTGCCTTAGCCAATTAAATAAAATAAATAAAAACAATTGAATTAAATAAAAAATAATTCAATTCAATTAAAATAATTCTAAACATGGCTAAAGTAATTAATAAAAAGGAATTAAAAAAATCCCCAAATTACATTTCCATTTACAAAAGGGAAAGTCAATTCCCTAACCAATGGGAGTAAAATCACTTGGATCACCTCACATGGATCACCAAAGATTCAATCTCCACCTCTCTTCCACTTTCAATCCTAACCTCTCATTCACCTAATTATTCTATAAATAGAATGAATTTTAAGCTCAATGGGCCCCTATTTCTTAATTGTTGAAAGAATCCTTATGTTGCCCCTTTAGAAGTAAACTTATGTTGCTAGTTCTTTGAAGTCTTTTGATTGCATTGTTATAATATTCAAATTGAAAGTTAAAATAAATTATTTCTTGAGCATTTAGGCTAGTTTCTTTAAATCTTTCATTATAAGTTGTATATGTCTCTGATTAATGCATAATCTGAGGGAAATTATAGCATTCTTCACACTCCTCTTAGATAGGAAGCAATAAGTCAGTTTTAGTGTTTAATTTGATGGCTTATTCTATGTTTTACACTAATGTAATGACTTATTGAAGTATTGTGTTGCAGCTTGCAGGAACCACAAAATACACACACAGTTCTAAGTTGTTCTTTGTTGCTCGGGTATACTTGTTCCGAGTTGGTTTTATGTCGCTCGGGTATGCTTGTTCTAAGTTGATTTTCTATTGCTCGGGAATGCTTTTTCCGATTTGGTTTTCTGTCGCTCGGGTTTGCTCATTTCAATTTGGTTCATGTTGCTGGGTGATCTATGTTCCCAAGTTGTTGTTGTTACTCGGTTTTTCTTCTTCGAGTTGTTTATCCTGATCTGGACAAATTCTACATTTAATTTATGTGGCTTAATTAATGTGGGGTCTCTCATTGGAATCTGTGTGGACCTATATGTAGGTCTCTCTTAGGAATTTGAGCACCGACCTCTTTGGTGGACTCTTGTATATATTGTTTCTTTGTTCTTAGTTTTAGGCAATTCTTAGAGGATGATAGATTTGGATAGATGATTATCTGTTGACACATTGTAAGGCATGTCTGTGACCTCGCATGTATGAAGATCATTCTGTAACTCATTGAATATATGGCCGTAACCAGGAAGGCCTTACAGCCCAGTATGTAATGAGTTTGATCAATTAATGAAATAATATCTGTTGTTTCTTCTCTCACTCTATGTTGTTGTTTGTGCATTGTGTGTTCCAAGTTTGTTTGGTATGTGGGAGTTCCTTAGGCCCCATCTACATACCTACCTTGCATCAGGTGGCATCATAGCATTGTTGAGATCTAAGTTGCTTCTTGTAAACCCTGACCCTAGTTGGTGATATTGTTGTGGGGTAGGAGATTGTGATTTGACCTACAATTGCAAAGGGATTCAAGATGGTTAGTGGGAGAAGAAATATAGATCCAGATCTAGCTGATATGCTTAGACAGATGGCTGCAAGATTGGAAGCTTTTGAGACAGCCCAGCACAGAGGAAGACATCTTGAAGATGTTAGTGATGATGAATTGGAAGAGGTTCAAGGTGAATTTGCACCTACACCTGTGATGGATCAGGAAGAAGATAGATTTCTGAGATCATTGACAAGTTTGAAGTCCACACCTCATATCAATCCTCCTGAGTATAGTGGAAAATTGGATTTTGATGAATTAATAGACTAGATAACTGAGATGGAAAAGTACTTTGAGTATGAGAATGTATCAGAGGACAAGAAGGTGAATATTGCAAGCACAAAGTTGAAAGGTCATGCATCCTTATGGTGGGAGCATCTGCCATTGGATCAAAAGAAGAAAGGTAAAGACAAAACCAAGGTAAGGGATAAGATGGTAAACAAATTGAATGAAAAATTTCTACCTTGTAATTAACAGATTGACCTAATCAAAAAAATGCAAAGTTTTAAGCAGAAAGATAGATCAGTGAAAAATTATACTGAAGAATTTTATAGATTGGACATCAGATCTGGACATGTTGAAGATGGGGTGGAAAGAATAGAAAGATATCTGAATGGATTGAGAAGTTCTATACAAGATGAGATCAGTTTAGTCAAGATGGAAACCATTGAGGAGGCATATCATTTTGCCCTAAAAGCTGAGGAGAAGTTGAATATGAGATATGAACAAAGACAAAGAGGCAGAGGTGGTAGATTCCCTAGAGGAAGAGGTAGATCTCATGGTGAAAATAGTAGATCTAAACTAGACAAGTAAATTTTGGACACATTTCAAGACAAAGAAAAGACTGAATGGAAAGGTGGAAGTTCATACCAAGGAAGAGGAAATTACTCACGAGGTGGTTAGAGAAGAAGAGGGTTCCAAGTAACTTGTTACAATTATCGTGAGGAAGGACATAAATCCTTTGAGTGTACACATACAAGAAAGAAGGTTGGTAGTAGTAGAAAAGCATTGGTGCAAGAAAAGTCACCAAATGAAGCTGAGAAAGAAGGAAATATCATGATTCAAAGAATAATATGGAGTGAGAAAGATAAGTAAGATCTTGTCAGGAAAATTTTGTTCAAGACCAGATGTAGAGTTGCAGACAAAGTTTGGAAGGTGATTGTTGATAGTGGAAGCTCGGAAAATATGGCATCTGAGGAAATGGTCACAAAGTTGTAGTTGGAAAGGATGAAGCATCTGAAACCCTATTAGATCTCATGGATCAAGGATGAGCATACATTAATGGTGAGTGAGCAATGTTTTGTGAATCTAAAAATTGGAACATACTATGATAAGGTGTTATGTGATATTATGCCAATGGATTGTTGTCATATTTTGTTGGGTAGACCTTGGCAATATGATAGACATGATATACATGATGGAATATTGAATAGATATTCTATTTGGGTTGATGGTAAGAAAAAAATATTGTTACCATTGGTTGAAGAATCTGTTGGTGAGTTATGTACATCTGTGAAAGTTTGTTTGATGGAAGGTAGAAATTTTGTTAAGGATTTGAAAAGAAATGATATCTGTTATGCTTTGATTCCTAACAAACTGAGTAAGAAAACAAAAGATGAAATTCTTGCAAAAGTTGAGAAGTTACTCACTAAGTACAAGGAGATCATTTTAGATAATGTACCTGATGGTTTTCCACCAATGAGAGATATTAGTCATTGTATGGAACTAATTCCTAGAGCTATTTTACCAAACAAGGCACCACATGGGTTAACATCGACCGAGAATGAAGAGCTTAACCAACAAGTTCATGAATTGTGTAACAAGGTTTTGATCAGAGAAAATTTGAGGCCATGTGTAGTACTAGCTATGTTGGCACCTAAGAAGAATGGAGAATGGATAATTTACACTGATTCAAGACCAATCAATAAGATCACATTTAAGTATATGTTTCCTATACCGAGAATGGATGATATAATGGATTGTTTGAGTGGAGCAACATATTTTACCAAAATTGATTTGAAAAGTGGATATCATCATATCAAAATCAAAGAAGGTGATGAATGGAAGACTTCTTTCAAGACAAAGGAAGGTTTGTATGAGTGGTTGGTTATGCCTTTTGGTTTAACTAATGCACTGAGTACATTTATGAGGTTAATGAATGAAGTTTTGAAGAAATTTTTGAATAAATGTGTGATTGTGTATTTGGATGATATTCTGATATTCAGCAAGACTGGAGAAGAACATTTGATGCATATAAGGAAATTGTTGCATAGATTAAAAAAGGAAGAGTTGCTGATAAATATGAAAAAGTGTTCCTTCATGAAAGAAGAACTTGTATATTTGGGTTTTGTGATTTCAGCTGATGGTCTGAAGATTGATCTAGAGAAGGTTGAAGCTATACTGACTTGGCCTACACCTGAGAATGTCACTCAGGTAAGATAATTTCATGGATTGGAAGTTTTCATAGGAATTTTATCATAAATTTCAATTATATTTGTAATGCTATGTCTGAGACAATGAGAGGAGACAAAAGAGAATTCAAATGGACACATGAAGCTGATAAGAGTTTTGAGACTTTGAAGCTAAAGGTTTCTGAATTACCTATGTTAGCCTTACCTGATCTCAATAAGGAATTTCAAGTTGAATGTGATGCAAGTGGAAGTGCAATTGGAGCTGTATTGACTCAAGAAGGTAAACTTGTTGCTTTCTTTAGTGAAAAGTTGAATAATGTAAAGAGGAAATATTTTTTCTATGATCAAGAGTTCTATGTTATTGTTCAAGCTATGAAGAAATGGAGACATTATTTGATGCCAAATGAATTTGTGTTGCATACTGATCATAAGGATTTATAGTATTTGGGTAGTCAGAATAAGTTGAATTAGAGACATATGAAATGGGTAGAGTATTTACAGAGTTTCACATTTGTGATTAAGCATAAGAGTGGAGTTTCTAACCGAGTTGCTGATGCATTGAGTAGAAGAAGATCTTTGTTGACTGAAATGAGAATTGAAGTTATTGGTTTTGATGACACGAAGCATTTGTATGAAAGTGATCCTGATTTTTCTGAGTAGTGGAGAGTGTGTAGAGCACCTAATTCAAATCAATCAAGTAAGTATGAAGACTATTTCATTCAGGAAGATATGTTGTTCAAAGGTATTTAGTTGTGTATATCGAGAGGTTCAATGAGAACTAATTTGATAAAGGAAAAACATAGTAGTGATTTAGCTGGACATTTTGGTATTGATAAGACATTGAGTTTGCTGAAGGAAAGGTATTTTTTGGCCTCATTTGTATAAGGATGTTCAGAAAGTTGTGAAAAGTTGTGGATTTTGTCAAGTTGCAAAAGGAGTGAGTTAGAACACTGGTTTTTATTCACCGATTACTATTCCTGAGAAACCTTGGAGTGATATAAGCATGGATTTTTCTCATGGCTTACCGAGGACAACAAGAGGTAATGATTCCATATTTTATGTTGTGGATAGATTTTCTAAGATGACACATTTCATACCATGTAGAAAAAAATCAGATGAAGTACATATAGAAAATATTATCTTTAAGGATATTGTTATATTGAATGGATTACCGCGGAGTATCATCTCTAACCGAGATAGTAAATTTGTTATCTATTTTTGGAGAACACTCTGGAAGAAGTTGGATACTAAGTTGAAGTATAGTTATACATTTCATCCACAAACTGATGGACAAACAGAGGTTGTAAACCAAAGTATGGGTAACTTGTTGAGATGCCTAGCTGGAGACACACCAAGTAATTGGGATTTAATGTTGGCACAAGCAGAGTTTGCATACAACAGTTCAGTAAATAGAAGTACTAGAAAGGCACCTTTTGAGATTGTTCATGGCACACATTCAAGAGGTATATCAGAATTGAGAGATATTTTTGGAGAGGAGAAAATAAGTGCTGAAGCAGAGGAATTTGTTGAGTTTATGAAGATATTGCATGAAGTGTAAAGCCGAAGCTAGAGAAAAGCAATAAGAAGTACAAGGATAGTGCAGATAGATCAAGAAGACATAAAACATTCAAATTTGGTGATGTTGTAATGGTTCATTTGAAGAAATGAATATTTCCTATTGGAACATATGGAAAATTAAAGATGAAGAAATTTGGTCCTTTTAAATTACTAAGAAGATTTGATAGTGAAAATGCTTATGAAGTTGAATTACCTGATGACATGGATATATCACCTATATTCAATATTTCAGACCTTTATGAATATCACAAACCTGATGAAGACGTGATAGTATCAAGTGATTATCCTAAGAAACAAATACAGGAATTTGAACAAATTTTGAAATAAAGAGTTAGTAGAAACTTACAAGAGGAAAAATATGCATGGAGTATCTAGTAAAATGGAAGAATAGACCAATTGAGGACTCATCTTGGATTTCTCAATCTAATTTGGATGCATTTGAGGTTGGAACTGATACATGATTCAGGGAATCATTTTCTTTTAACCCCAGGTGTCTGATGCAGAAGCATCTTGGGTCCTTGGCAATCCTTCTCAACCAAAAATATGTTTATTTTTGTTCTTTAGCTTGTTTGGAGGTTGCTCGGTGAAGTACTCTGTTACCCTGTTGCTCGGGTATGCTTGTTCTGAGTTGTTCTCTGTTGCTCAGGTATGCTTTTTTTGAGTTGGTTTTGTGTCACTTGGGTATGCTTTTTTATAGTTGGTTTTCTTTCACTTGGGTATGCTTGTTCCAAGTTGGTTTTCTTTCGCTCGGGTATGCTTGTTTCGAGTTGGTTCCTATTGCTCGGTGATCTTTGTTCCTGATTTATCGTTGTTGATCGGTTTTGCTTCTCCAAGTTATTTATCCTAATTTGGCTGACTTATACATTTAATTTCTATGGCTTAATTAATGTGGCATATCTCATTTGGATCTGTGTGGAACTAAATCTTGGTCTCTTTTAGGAATTTGAGCACTGACCTCTTTGGTGGACTCTTGTATATATTTTTTCTTTGTTCATAGTTTTAGGCAGCTCTTAGAGGATGATAGATTTGGATAGAAGATTATCTATTGAGATATTGTAAGACAGGTATGTCACCTTGCATGTATGAAGATCATTCTATAATTCATTGAATATATGACTGAAACTAGGAAGGCCTTACAGCTCAACATTAAAAGAACTTGATCATTAAATAAAAGGATATCTGTTGTTTCTTCTGTCACTTTGTGTTGTTGTTTCCACATTGTGTATCTGCAAGCTGATTTGGTATGTGGGAGTGCCTTAGGCCCCATCTACTGACCTACCTTGTGTCAGTAGATCACATATTGGTTATTGGTAAAGTATATGCGATCATTTATAATAATATGATGTCAAGGAATAAAGGTTATACATCCAATGTATTGTTATTTACAAGATTGATGCAAACATTTACGATAGATTTGAGGTGTTGCATTGGAGGAGTCAAAATGTGTTTTACTACATTCGATATATAAACTTGCAGATGTGATCTTGACCTAACTCGGTCATGATAAATCATCTCTTTCATAGAGATTGCCAATTTGACACATGGTTATCTCAAGAAAGCAATTTGAAGATCAATTTTAAGGTAGTGCAAGATATTTATATATAGGAACTTCTCATATTAAAAAGTAATGTAGGTGTTGTTAAGAGAAGCTGCAAGAGTTATTTTGGGTATTTAGGGTTTTATGATTTCAAGTTAAGATTGTGATCAGAGAGGAGAGAGTAGAGAGTAGTTAGAGAGTACATAGTACATAGAGTTTATAGGATCTAACAAGAAATCAGTGCTATATCCAGATCACTTTCCTTGTTGTTCCCTAATAGTTGCAGTAAGAAAAATCCCTTAACCGGGTGAACTCTAACAAGTTATTTTTGTAAATCCTTTAATGGGGTGACTTCTTCATTGAAGTTTTAAATCCTCTAGCAAGGTAGATCATATCTGATCTTATTGTACTCCTAATAGTTTACTATTCATACCTAACTGAGTGAACCCTTATAAAGGGTATTTGTAGCTCCTAACAGGGAAAACTCATATACTACAGTATTGGGCTTGTGGACATCATGCCCACCATGGTTTTTTTTCCCTCCTGCAAGGTTTTCCACATGAAAATATTAGTCTTATGTGTGATGAATTTGTGGATTCTTTTTATTAATGTCCTTCATATATTTACATCAGTCACTTGCTTTTTAGATAAGGAAAACATTGAAAAAATAATTTAGTTCAGTAGTTGAATTAGTTCAATATTTGTTTGTATTGATTCACCCTCCCCCCTCTTAGTACCTATCATTTCCAACAACTGGTATCAGATCTTTGGTCATTTTGTAGATAAGTCTAACAACATGGGAAAAGATCCACTATTATAGAAGAGTATAGGTATGAGATGCAACTTGATAATGCAAACAAGATGATTAGGGAGGTAAAGGAAAAGTTGAGATACTCTTGCAAAGAGGAGAGAACTTGATGATCAATTGAGTGAAAGTCAATACTACATAGAACAATTGTCTGAAGGTAGTACATCTGAAGAATTTGAAGAAGCAGTAGTGAATATGCTGGAAAAGATCAAGAAGCTTAAATAATATATGACTAATCTGAAAAGAGTACTTGAAAGTTAGTCTTGTAGGATGTGTGAAGATCTAGAAGGAAAAGGAGTGCAAAAACTGCCAAGAAATTTTATGATGATTCCCTAAAAGCAAAAGGTGAAGTCCTTGTTAAACTAAGATAGGAATTTACCCTATATCGAAATCAAATGCACAAGACTAATACAGTGAATCTTCAATTATTAGCTGAGAATGGAAGACTTAGGGAGATGAATGAGTCATTGAGGAAAGAATTGGAAACTAAAAGAGAAGCAAATGAAAAACTGAAGAAGTACAATGAAAGCTCACAAAATCTTGGTGAACAACTAAAGAGTGAAAGAAGACACAAAGATACAACTGGTCTAGGATATTTAGGAAAAGGAACATTCAAATTTGGAGAGTTCTCTAAATTTGAACCTAAGGAGACACAAAACGATCAGAAAGTAGATCCAATAAAATCAAGAGACCTAACAAACCTACACTTAATAACTATAGAAATCTTGGTCATACTACAAGTATGTGCAGGAGAAAACTGATGAATAGACATTACTCTTTAAATGTTTATTGTTACAATTGTCATAATTATGGTCATGCTTCATATCAGTGTAGATCTAGCAATAATTCCAGTGGTGGTAACTTTGATAGATACTATTATTTATGCAACAAATCTGGACACAAAGATGAAAAGTACAGGTCAAGAATTTATGCACCTAGGTCACCTGTCACATTGGTGAATAATGGTAGAAGGGAAAGGCAATTCAACACTACATGTTATGTATGTGGTAACTATGGAAACCTAGAAATAAATTGTAGAATGAGAAATATGAGCCGTAATGTTGGTCCTTGGAAGTCAACCAATATGACATGTTTTCTCTGTCATAAAATAGGTCATCTAGCTAAAGACTATCAATTTAAAAACTAATCTCCTCATCAGTCAGAAGATGGAAAAAGAAAGTAAGTTGCTAATGTTGACAAACTCAAAAGTGATATAAAGAAGACACGGGTAAAGAAAGGTGAACTGAATTCCTCTGAGTTGACTGAGAACTCCACAAGTTTAGAAAATGTGGAGGTTCCATCGGTAAACTAAGCATATTATCTTCTTAGGGGGAGCACTTAAAGAGAAATCCATTACCGATACCCTAGACTCAAGACCAGTAAAGATACATATGCACATTATGGTGTAAGTTTCTATGATTTTGTTTTTGAGATTGTGTATAGACCACACTGAGATTTTAAGGTCAAAATATATTTCATAGCAGTTATTACTATTGGTTGACCACCAACTAGTGGATACATGTTAACCGATGATATGACACTATTCCTATCATTAATATATGAAACGTCTATTTCTCTAACATTTTATAAAGGTTCAAGTAACTTCTTTTCATAATTTTTACTTTCAGTGGAGAATTCAAAGAGCTATCTTGAGCTATTTTGTGCAAAAGGTTATTTTTGTGATTGAGATCTAGAGTTTATAACATATCAATTTTTTGTTGAACTCTAACATGTGTATTGAAAGACATCATTTGAATTGGTGGTTAGAATTGTGTATTGTTGCAGTTGGTCATAAAGGAAGAGAACGTTGATACACCAGTTCTGGTAAACATTTCTAAGGAACCATGACTCATATCAAACTGCATCCAAGAAAAGCAGTTGAGATAGATATGTTTGGTGCCCTATCCACTATTCCTCATGGTGTGATGCTAATTGAAGATGTTTGGTCTTATCTCCATTATAGAATCAAAGAATTGGGAGATGAAGCAATCCAAAAAGAATACAAGGGTGTGTGTAATAATGGAAAGTTGGAAGTCAAGCACAAACATCTACAGGAGAAGGGTTGGACTTATGATGTGGACATTCCTACTGAATTCCATCCCAAATGGGTTCATTATGTGTTGAGAAGAGTGCATGATCAATTCATATGGCTGGAGACACCACACAAGATTTTGAAAACATTGATTCACAGAGTTACAAGATTTCAAGCATAAGGTTTGGAATGTACATTAAGAACGGTGGCTACTCACTTGGTCACTGAAATAACCAAATCAAAACTAGATGGGAGAGCAATGAAAATTAGTCATATTATAGATAAGGAAATTCATTTTTCTTCCATGGTGATATGATATAGAATTTACTAGTCTAGTTGAGCTAGGAGTGTGCCTGGTAGAGCTATTCATGCTGCCTATCAGATTGTGAAGGCCAATTCAACATATGATCTATGTGAGATGATGAGAAGTCAATTTATGACCAACATGGAAAGGATAAAGAGAGACAAGAGACTTTTCATTCAAGTATGGAGCCCTATTGGTATTTATGTTTTTCTAAGTTCAAAATTTCTTCCCTGGTAAATGAAATGTTACATGGTTAAAGGAAAAACCGGTAGTTATGCAAAAAAGTGAATTCATGAAGGAATTAGGGGATAACTTTAATAAGGTCATGTGGGGTTATTTCAAATATTTCCAATCTAGAATGCATAAATGAAAAAGGATTCCAGCTAGCGTTATAGAGAAGTACAAGAATGATATTTGTTTTCTTGTAGACACATATTCATATATTGTGCAAGTTGTGGAGCCTAGGACATGTTGGATTCCTACTATGGGCTATGAAGTTTGAAGTAATTTAGTAACTACTAACTTTGCATGTTGATGAGTTGTTGACAAAACCCTTAGACAAAAAGAACTGAGATTTGGAACTCATGATGAAGTTGTCTCTAAAATTCAAAAGGAATTGAAAAACCTGGTCATTGAAAGAAAAAATAGAAGAATGTTATCTAACCTAGAATAGAAGTTTGAAAGTAGTCATGTAGGACCTTCTCACACTACTACAACCCTAACTGAAGCTAAGAGAAAATAGATAGAACCAGCTGCTAGTGAAGTTAAGTCTAAAAGGGAATCTTCAAGAAAGAAAAGACAACACATTTCTATTCCAAAGAAAACCAAAAAGAGGAAGCAAAAATCAATGGAGATGATGGGTGATCAGAAGGGAACTAATGAAGAAGGAACAAAATTAGATATGGATGCCTCTAAACAGAAGAAGAGTGGTGAAACAAAGAAGGCCTCTTCTATCGATAATATTGTAAAATGTATTGTGGACAATGGTAGACTTGCTACTATTCGTAATAGATATACCTTGGCAAGTATTGAAGATAAGAAGAAGATAGAAGGTGCAATTCTTTATCATTTTCACAAATTTTTTAGAACACCTTTGGAAATACATTCTTGCATCCCTAATGAGTTATATCAAGTAATTGATGCTAGTTGGAGTGTTGTATGATAGTTGGATAGAGAGATCATGGAGAGAGGACTTATTCAAGTGTAACCTAAGTTGTGTACTGAAGATGCGAAGATAATGATTATTTCTCACAAGCATAAATTCAAAATTATGAGTAGAGTAGCTAGAATTCTAATTGATGACACATAGGGTGTACATGATGAAATAGTTGAGACATGGAAAGAGATACTATGGATAAAAGAAATAGAAGCCCAAGAGATTAAGTTTATGCAGAATCAGATGAACCAATACATGGAAATGACACATTTTCTATATTACAATTAATTGAGAATATTGTTCTAGATGTTCCTAACTTGGTGAAGGATATTCAAACATAGAATGTCAGTCTATCACAAACTAGTGGTGATGAGATTGAAATTGTAGACATAATAGGAAAAGAGGATTTATCCTCACCATTGCCTATGGAACATATAGGGGATATGATTTCTAAAATGGAAGAGGAGAAATATGAAGAAAGTAAGGAGGATGAGACTCTGATAAAGATTGACGTAGAATCCGAGACTACAAAGAAATTAAGTCTTGTAGTAACAAGTGCAAATAAGAGACATAAACTGATGACCATTGTAGAAGATGAAGAATAAGTTGACGAAGAAGATTTACCGATCACACCGATAGGTATATCCAAACTGAAACCCAAGGAATTGATAAAACTTTTAGAACAATTAAGGATACAAGCTGTAAGAAACAAGGAGAGATCAAAGAAGAAGAAGAAGAAATGAGTATTAAGGAAAGCTAGAGACATCCTAGCTTAGTTAGTTCCTGAGCTTACATATGATGAAGATGACACACCTATTGATCATATGGACACTTTTGTGAAGGTAATTCTACATCAAGGTCCAGATTTGTAGACAACTAGAGCGGAGAATGCACAGGAGAACTTAGAGAAGATGATGATAGGAAAGATGATGGAAAATATTACTATAGACAAGATAAAATTGGCATACTTGATAGAGGAAGTTAAAACTACATTGACTTAGGCAGGTCCATTGGTTGTTAAAGTTTCCAAGCAGGTCAATTGGTTGAGCGGTGATAGAGTTTTAACTATCATAGATACTAAGACAGGTAGAACTCTTATGTTCTTGATCAACCAGTCGGTAGATCACAGATCGATGAGTGGTAAAGTATATGCAATCATTTCTATTGATATGATGACATGGACTAAAGGTTATACATCCAATGTATTTATATTTACAAGATTTATGCAAGCATTTAATACAGATTTGAGGTGTTGCATTGTAGGAATCAAAACATGTTGGACTAAATTAGAGATATAAACTTGCAGATGTTATCTTGACCTAACGCGCTCATGATAAATCATCTCTTTCATCGAGATTATCAATTTAACACATGGTTCTATCTCAAGAAAGCAATTTGAAGATCAATTATAAGGCGGTGCAAGCTATTTATATATAGGAATTGCTCATATTGAAAAGTAGTGTAGTTGTTGTTGTTAAGAGAAACTGCAAGAGTTGTTTTGGGTATTTAGGGTTTTATGATTTCAAGTTAAAGTTGCGATCAGAGAGGAGAGAGCAGCTACAGAGTATAGACTAAAAAGAGCTTATAGGATCTGACAAGAAATCAGTTCTATATCGAGATCACTTATCTAGTTGTTCCCTAGTAGTTACAACAAGCAAAATCCCTTAACTGGGTGAGCTCTAACAAGTTCTTTTTGTAAATCCTTTAGTAGGGTGACTTCTTCATTGAGGTTTTAAATCCTCTAGCGAGGTAGATCATAGCTTATGGGTAAAAGCACAATAATCTGTCACCCTTTTACGAAGGAAAAGGTTAACATCACCAAAACTGTAAAACTTCAAGGGCATAAAAGTTACATTTCTATTGAGAATTTGAAGACGATGTAAAAAGATGAAATGTGTCAAATAGAATGAATTATATGCCTATAATTTTTTTAAAAAAAATTGAACCAAAATTAATATGTTTTTTGAATTTTTTAGGTCTATTTTTCATTTTCTGAAAAAATTGTAAATCAGGGAGTTTACTTCCCACCAAATCATTATAAGTAAAACATTTTTTTTTCCTCCAATTTCATAATATGTTTTAGATGACATGTATAGGTAGTGCATAAAAAAAAAAAAAAAGTGTTTTCAATGTATAGTTTGCCCGTTATAAGTATTCAAAGTTGAACTTACTTGAAATCAACAGTTTTTGTCTCTCACCATTTTTCCCCTATCAAAACTATACCAAAATCCAAATAAATTACATATTATTTAAGATGACTCTCTTCTCTAGTGTTATCTATGATTTAAAAAAAAAATGAATTGATTTAGAATTTTTTTAAATTATCCGAAGCAACGACTTCTGAAAGCTTTAATAACCTAAATATAGTTTTTAATGAATTTGTTCAATGTTTTGTAGTCGAAACAATATAAAATTTAGATGTCAAGAATCGTAGTTCCGAGATCTAGAGAAGGGCACTTTTAATTTTTTGACATTGTCTAGTTTGAGCAGAGAAAAAAAAGCAGAAGTGTAAACTTCTGGATTTTTTATGTTTTTGGAGGTTTGGATGCCACATGGCATACCACCTAGGTAGACTCGGCCCATTCGGACTCGGCTCAGTCGGACTCGGCCGAGTCCTATTGGCCCTCCCATTGGCTCGCGCATGAGCCGACTTGGCCACATAGGAGCCATTCGGTGCCACGTAAACTCGGTCGAGTTAGACTGGGCCGAGTTGGACTCGGCCAAGTATAACGTGAATGAGCTCCTAGAATTGTCCTTAGGGGTGACAAATTATTGTGCTTTTACCCTTATCTTAATGTACTCCTAACAGTGTACTCGTCGCTCCTAACTGAGTGAGCCCTCAAAAAGTGTATTTGTAGCTCCTAATAGGGAAAAACCATATACTATAGTATTGGGCTTGTAGGTGTCATCCCCACCATGGTTTTTTCCCTCTTACAAGGGTTTCTACATGAAAATATCTGTGTTATGTGTGATGAATTTGTGGATGCTTATTATTACTATCTTTTATATATTTACATTAGTCACTTTCTTTGTAGATTTGGAAAACATTGCAACAGTTATTTAGTTCAGTGGTTGAATTAGTTCAATATTTGTTTGTACTGATTCACCCCGCTCTCAGTACCTATCATTTCCAAGAATAACTCATATTTGTATATTATATAATTGTAATTTGGAAAAAAAAATATATTATAAAATCAACATATATTATTTATGTGAAGAAACTATTTCTCATATAAATTAATGACATATTAACCACAATATATCAATTATTAGAATATATGTACTTGAGTAAACAATTGAATTGACATATAATAAAGTAACAAATGAATACAATTTTAATATATGTATATCCTCTGTGAATAGATAGCTATCTTATATGAACAGATATCTATTTCAGTTGGATACATCCATGTCAAATATGAACATAAGATACTTGATTTAAAATAAAAATAAAAATGATCAAATTTTGAGGTACAATGTGAGGGTTGTTACATTGTCTATCTAATTTATAGCTCTACTAAAAAAGAGTTTACCAATAATAACATATTCCTTATCATGTACTAGATTTATGGATTTACTGTGTGTAAATTTTTTCTAGGAATGTTTTAGATCAAATTACATGATCCATCATAAAGAAGAAAAGAGCATTGTGTTGTCTATACACTTCTTCTTAATGATAGATCATGTAATTTGATCCAAAAACATTAATGAAATTATTTATCTAGAGTTAATCTACAAATCTACTATATAGCAAGGGAGATGTTATCAACGGTAAATACTTTTGATTAGAGCTATGAATTAAATAGAGTGTAACAACCCTCAAGTTGCACATGTGCTCTCTATACACTTCACTCTAATAATGGATCATGCAATTTGATCCGAAAACATTGGTAGGAAATTTGTACATACAATTCATCTAGAAATACACAACATATCTTGTTGAAGAATAGAAACTACTTGACTCTAATATTCCTTCCTCCTTGATCATATATCAACAACTCCTTAATCATAAATCAATAACTCGTACATCATAATTTGACAAAAAAAAAAAAAAATACATATTATATGATCAACATAGATTATTTATGTGAAGAAACTGCTTCGCATATAAACACATGACATCTTAACCACCGTATACCAATTATTTAATCCAAATGTCATATCTCGTACCTAAAATTGTAAAAGATGATAAAACCCAACAAATTGTCTAGAAACAAACAATTCCCTGCACGAATTACATCCCCAACAACCTCTTGAGAGGATAGAGTTTCCAATTCCCGGTGCTTCTTGATTTTCTTTTCAACCTCTGTAATAAGAAGTACTGTGAATTCCACTTTTTTATTGTATCATCTTGAGAAGGAAACAATAAAAAATGCACAAGAGTCCATGATTACGATGTTGAAACCCCACGTATAGTCACTGCATCAAAGGAATCCAATGTTGAGTGTCACTGTATTCAACAATGGAGAAAAATAAAACCAAACAAGTGAGCTGATATTTTATCCCATGGAAATCAATATTCAATTACTTGATATGGACTTCACATGTACACCCATCATTCCCTTGTCTTTTCCATTTTGTCTTTCATAAACTACTCAATTCGATCGGCAAGAATATACAAGTAGAACTAAAACTCTCATTATGTACAAAGAATCTAAGGAGAAGACTACAGACCCACTTTCACTTATGCCCTACTTTCATGATAACGACACGCATGGAGAGAGAAAGAATATAAACAATTTAACCCACTTGAGCTAATTTGTTACCTATTTTAAATCTCAATTAGCAGTGAGCTTTGAATTTAAAGAAGAAAGTGCTGCGTTGCTGTACATCAATGTTGACATATTGTGATGGGATATGTATTTGTCTTCTTTTGTAATCAAAAGGATTCATTGTATTTCAACAGCCACCCCATGAGATGTCTTATCACTATTCCCTGTTATGCCTCGGATTCCATTTTGTACTTTCCCTGTTCACTTCACTTTCTCCAAATGAGAGTCTTTCAATGGAGAGGAAGAAGCAGAAGAAAGAGACCATTAGGCTTTGCTTTATGTGCACACATATGCACTGTTCACTGAAATGGATGTTTTAGGGAGTAATAAGCAAATGGTGTACCCTCCAATCTGCCAAGAATAAACAGGTCAATCCATAGGTATAGTGTTAGTGATAACTTTTCCCTTCAGTCATCGTTAACATGCAAAGCTTTTGATTCAGTCACCTTTAACATGCACGAGTTTGCTTCTTCACCCTTAAAATGCATGAGTTTGCTTCTTCAATTGGGGATCTGAGAACGGTAGATTTTCTTGAGTTTTCTATAAATGTATGTTCCATGCATTCTTTATGTAAGGCTAACTAAAGATAAGTACACTTTATTTTTTCCACCTCTTTAGATATTACATGCATAATTGCTGTTCATGTCTTTATATATTCATTGTACATTTAATTGTGTGTGACCAATATAGAATTTTCATTCTTGGCAGCTCTCTATTTCTTATGTATTATACTGCAAGTTTTATTTTTCTTTCTAGCTAGGTCTATGCTGAAAATTCTACACATAGTAGGTAGTCAAAGTTGTATATCATCTTAAATGTAAGTTGTATAAAGTCAAGTGAAGTTATTGTAATGAAAGTGTAAATCAAATGGTATTCGTGTAGGAGAAGGGTATCAGCAGTTCTTATGGCTAATTTTCTGTATCTTAAGTTCTTAAATGGTACATTGAATTTAAAAGATTTTTTTTTGTCTTCGTATTTGACTTAAGTGCTTGTAGCTATTGTTTTGGCTTATGGGTCATTACAATTAACATTGTGAGATTTGTTATGCACATAAGGGTCAAAAAGTGCTCATTTTGAGTTGACTTCAAATATATATCATCTATTGTCTCCTTATTTGTTTCCTTTGACTGCCACAAGATTTGTACACCTGATATAATATTTAAGCACCAATGCCCCAATACTTGTGCACTATTGGTAACAATAAAATTGTACAATTGGTCTAATTACAAAACTGTTTTCCAGCTACTGTGTACACCAATGGATGGCTGTTGGCCCACTAAATGATTTTTTATTAGGTTTTACAGTGAAATTTGATGAATGGTAATTAGATATGGTTGATTTTTTATTGGGCTTTCAAAACAAAATCCAATGAACAGTAAGTAAAACATGAGCAATAATTAACCCCCATTCTCCTCATTTTATACAAAATGCCTACCCAATTAAAAATATTCTAAATAGAATTATTTATAAATCAAATATTAAAATTTTAAAAAGTATAATCAAATTATCCATTTTTAATATCTATAAATGATATACTATTTAAGTAGTTCTACGACATTGTCCATAGACATGTACCTACTATTCCAAAACATCTTATGACACCAATAACCATCAAAGTTAAAACATACCTACCAGTCCACAAGGTAGAATGAAGATGTTGTCCATTAAATTAAAAATATTCCATATAAAACTACCAATGGACTGACATTTTTTAATAGTTTTTATAAACTATAAATTCTTGAAAGGACAGTTTCCATCAAATTGAAGACATAACCACCATTCACGAGCATCTTGAACAAGACAATATCCATCAAATCACAAGCATCTTGAACAAGACAATCTCCATCAAAATAAAAAATTATACATTACCCATCAAATTTAAAACATACCCACCATTATTCAATGAAAACCTGTTCTATTTCTGAACTCGTGAATTGATACTGTCGTCACGAGTTATTCAACATTTCTAACTTCATGACAGAAATGATCATAAGCTTTTGTATAGTTGCAGAGCAGTTATGTACTTTGATTATAGAATTCTCGTCATAGAGAGGACAAATTAGTGCAGGGTCCAAATAGTGGGCGTACAGATACAGAGTATGTTACTGAGGAGGGGGGTAACCTTCTAATAATTGTCCATACACACAGTGAGTACAAGAGGGGAGAATATCAACCTTCCAATTATTATGGTACCTTAGCTTTATACAATCTGCATTCCTATGATGTACAAGGCTTTGAGTGCGCTACCGACCATATAAGTATATGAGATCTTAACCAACAAATTTGAGAGCATGATCTAGCAGAAGTTATAAGATTCAACACAAACCAGAATGGCAAGATATAATTTCATAGAACTTTTTTACAGTATGTTTAGTAATTTATGAAATGTGATTAGTGTGTCTTCTCTATTCTATGAACGAGGGGAGACTATCTTATGAACTTGTGTCTACCATACAAAACTTACTGAGTCAGCCCTAAATCTCAATAAAAAAAATTAATTGTTTTGTTCAATATATTAAAAAAAAATAGAGAAAAGGAAGGCTGCAAAAGATAATAGCAAAAATTGTCATTATTGTTAATAAAAATAATGGTCATTAATGCATTAACTATTAAATTTTTATTGCTTTGTTCAATGTATGAAAAAAGAACAAACTCAAAGAAAGTAAGGGCTACGTAATATTATAGTAAAAATTATCATTATTGTTTCTTAATAGAAATAATTGTGATTATTTATTTGATTATATAAACAATGATAAAAAGATAATTTTTTTATGAATAGAGGCCTTTACTATTAATATATAGAACAAAGTACAATATTCACAAAAAAGGATCGGGCGATAAAAAATCACCCCGCGAAGAGTCACACGGCATCATGCCGGAATCATACAACTATTCATAAAAAAAAACATATAAGAAAAGCCCTCAAGCTGCGAGAGCAGTAGCAAAAGAGGGAGGAGGATCTTTATCATCTGGATTGCCCCAAACATTGGGCCCAGGGGTATGGTCGAGAAGCGACCACCCATCATCTTCTTTTTTTTCTTTCTCCAGTTCTCCTTCCTCCCGCCTGGGAGAGATGGCGAGAGCCAAGCGGGGGATTTTATCAGAAGTGGCAAGAGGCCACATAAGAACTGTAGCCGATAGCCGAGCAGCAACTTAGTGACAAGCAAAGGAGGCCAGCCAGTAGCCAAGGCCCTCCTACCAGGAGGAGAGGCAAAGCAGTGGTGCCAAGAGTGCGGCGTTCTAGAGTGCCTGGCCAAAGCACTCCTGCTATGACGCCGGCCCGGGGGTGGTGTACAGTTGGCAGAGAGAGAATTTGGTGGCACCCATGCTACAGTACACGGGGCATTACCCCAATGCTACAACAACTCCTGCAAGTGGGCGACTTCAAGGGCCACCTTGTCAGCTTGAACTTGGATCTGCATCATAATATTATTACATAAACATGCCTTAGCATAAAGAGAAATATTGATATCCAAAAAGCTGTGAGTAAAAATAACAGCATTACGGTCTTTCCATAAGGAAAAAAAATCTCCATCCTGAAAGTATGCCAAATCTGGGTATACTGGGAAGGCATTCTGGGTGAGTCCCCAAGGAGAGCCATATGCCAAGAGAAAGGCTCAGGACAGAATGGCATAAAAAAACTATGAATCCATTTCCAATAGTTCTGGGCCCGACAACAGAACCAAAAAATATGCATAATGGTTTTTGAATGCCCATAGAATGGGCATTTGAGATCAGGCACACCTAAATGTCAAAGCCGAGCTCCAACAGGTAAACCCTGGTAGAGCAGACACCAAGAAAAATGAGGAATTTTGGGTTCAGTGATAGCATCCCAAATAGTGTGAAAATGCCAGCTCCAAGTCTTCTGGGAAGAAGAAAGATGCCAACGATGATTGGGAGAATCAATCATAGGAAAATGAGCCACAAGCTAAGAATACCCAAGTTTGGGTCTGTAGTTGGTAAATGGCGTATCAGGGTACCATTTCCAATCTTTCCACCAAGGTTTAACTGACTGAATGCCAATTTTGTCCAGGAAATGTGGCGGAATAGCAGAGACAAGCAAGTCAAAAGTCTAACGATCTGGACGAGTGAGCCGAAATTGAACCCGGAGATCATCCCAAGAGCGTAAACTCATGGTGGCTCTGGAAAACAAATCCTTGGGCATTTGAATGCCCCATTTGTGAAAATGCAGAGCACTCATCCCCTAGATTTTGGCCAGAGGAAACCCTTGTTGAGCAAAAAGCAGGGACCACCTGTAACATAAGAAATAGGATACTGCCAAAGACTTCAAAGAACCAATGAATCAAAGGCTATGCTATCAATAATGCATATAAGTTAAGTATTCACTAAGTGACTACATACACTGATGGAGTGCACCCGATGGTCAAAGTGAAAGAAGAAAGTCATAGTGTTGCCCGACGAGGAAATGCACAACATTACCAACGAGCAGAGTTACAGTGTTGTCTGACAAGCAAAATACAGAGTAACCTGATGGACAAAATTTTAGTGTTGCCCGATGGAGAATACAAGGATGGAGATCCCGATGACAACTGAAGCCACACTGACAGAACAGTCAATTGTCACCGATGAATAACTGAAGTGTTGACCAACAGAATAGAGATTTTAGAAAATGACAAAAATGCTTAGCTGTCAAGAAGCTAAAGATAGAGTTAACAAATACTTATCATTGTTTTAATCATCCAGATAAAGCTAGAGATAAGTAATTGATTTAAATCTACTTTGTCCAGCTGGCAAGAAAATTTCTACGAGATCAGATTGGACATTTGTTTTAAATCTATTGGCAAAGATTGTTGAACATGCCAAGATCAAGAAAGCCAAGAAAAGAGGAAATCATGTCTATAAGAGACAAACTCAATTCATTATGAATTGTGCGTGTGGGGTGAATAAGAGAAGAGGAAATATGCTAAAGAAAATCTGAAGGAGAAGAAAGTCTTCATTTCAGTCATGATCAACAAGCTAAAGGAAGAGCTAGATTCTGCAGACACCGACGAACAGTGAGGCAAGCATCACAGAGCAGAACAAATGTGGAGCAAAGGTATATATTTGATTATATTGATCAGTGAAGTAATGGACCTACAATAGATCTAAAAATATGCAATTGAGTTGTATGTATGAAAAGATCATTAGTGTTTCAGTTTAACCACTGAAGCATATAATCCTCTTAACTGAGCAAGACTTAAAAGTCTTTTTCAATTGATATACATCCCAAGGAGTTGTTAGAAATACTGAGAGGGGGGGGGTGAATCAGTGTTTGTCTATTAATTACTTTTCCGCAACTTAAACATAAATCAAACATACATTTAATGAAGCTTAACATAAGAACTCATAACACATGATATGATTATGGGGAAACCTTGATCCGAGGAAAACCCCGGTGGGAATTAGTACCCACAAATATTGTACTAGTCTAATGAACCTGTTAAAGTTCCTTTGCCTTGTTAGAAGCAGTCTTTACAATGCAAGTACAATGACCTGGTTAAAGGTCTGACCCTGTTAGGAGTCTTTTACAAACCCTGTTAAAGGTATATGGCTCACTGCCCAATAAGATGAAGGCTACAACCTTCTGATAGTTGATATACACTATATCAAAAGTGAACTACTATGATGACACTGTTGTCTGATCAGTTCCATGTATGCGTGAATGCTCTTACTCTCTTGAAGAGCTTTATCTCATACTGACTTCATCATACTTCTCTTCTATATCTTTCTTATAGATAATATTCAACACTTGTAACATAACTTTACATTACATAATTATATGTTCATACCCAAATAGACGCGACCCAAAACAAAACTTATGGTCGGCCCTAAAACATAATACACAACGCTTCCAAGAAAGTCGGCGTAAGCGTGTTTACAACAATACTAATTACATCATTACAAATATATAATCAAAGGCACTTTGTTGTTACATAACAAAATAATTCATGCTGATCAAAACACTTAGTCAACTTCCATGCTCTTTCTTCTGGACTGCTGGTGTACTAATCTATTTGTAACTTCTCTGTACAATCATTCTGTACTATGTGTGTCTAGACTTAGTATGTAGGAATCACATAGAACATATATCTGAACACGCATACTCTGGGTCGATCTCTCGCACGTGCACTGATGTGTTGATCGTTGTATATCTCTGTCTGCCCTGTTTCCATACTTAGTCATTTTATCTTCTAAGTTATCTTTGATAGAAACTTAGTATGACTTTGTTGCCATAATGAAAACATAGAATAAGTCATGTATCCTCTAGGAGTCAACTTGCCAACAATCTCCCCCTTTGTCATTTATGGCAACAAAGGAATGTGGCCAATTTTCTCAAAATGACTAAACACAAAAAAATAACTGTATATCATAATATCTCTTAACATTTATATACTGCTCCCCATATATACACATTCTATATTACTCCCCCTTTGACATTAATGACAAAGGTGTACAAAAATTGTAAGTCTTCTACATACTTACTCCATGTAAACATCAGGGTACACAATCTGAAGAGATTGGATCTCTTTCTGCCAGAATACTTTCATTGCATCAACTGTCCGAAGATGCGCGCATAAGGCATATGTCAGTTTCTCCATCTTCATCAAATCCATGCAGGGACCTTGATCATATGTCACAATAGTGGCATCAATCTATTTGATGTTCTCATTCAGAACTGCTAGAGAGGGCGCAAGTGCATTTCTCAACTGAGTTTGTCTGACTCTTATCTTGTTGATCTCCAACTTAGCCCTTTCAATTTTGTCCAACTGACCTTGATAGACATTGTTACATATGTTCATGTCTTGGGTAGATGTCTCAACTAATTTTCTAATAGTGCCCACCATGATCTCTGCCTCTTTTATCTTCTTGAAATGTTTAGAGGTGAACTTCACTCTGTCCATTCAGTTAGCTATAACCTTCTTTCCCTTAGTTGCCAATTCTTTCAATATGGATTGCCCAATCTTTAGAGATTTTAGGTCTAAGGTAAAATTCTTTACCAATTCATTCAATCTCTCCTTTTTATATTCATCTTCTGCAATTCTAGTAGCAGAGTCTACTAGATTTGTAAAGTGTGCTTTGAAGCTTGTTAGAATACTGTCAACATCTTCAACTGATTGAATCTTGGCTACTTTCTTATCTATAGGTACTAAATCATTCAGAATATTAACTGACTCCAAGAAAAGAGGGTTCCTCATAACCTATTTTTCTTTTGCCTTTTCCATAGCTATCACACTGATCTTCATTAAGTCCTCTTCTCCCCATGCATCTAGACTTGTTGAATCAGGAATTAACCTTGACAACAATGAAGTAGATGGTAAAGTGGATGGAGTGAATATAGTGTTTTGACTGGTATCCATGCATTCACTCTTTACCAGTTTCTCCTTGATTGGTGTCTCATTGTCTTGAGTATCTTTTTCTTCATTCAAGTCTATTGGATCATTGGAGGGAACTTCATCCTACTGTACAGATGTATCATTAGTGCACATCTCTTCAGTGCTTACAAATGATTTATCAACTTCGTTCATGTCTTTGTCAGATGCAGTCATGGATATCTTGATGTTATCAACCATTATAGTATCTTCTGAGTCTTTTGTTGTGTCAGAAGTTACTGTCACTGAGGGTGTTGAAACATGTGGACCTGTCATAGGTGCTATTTGAATCACTGGTTCTGTAACTTGTTTGGGAGGAGCTGGAGTTACCTTTGTTGTAGGCATCGTTTATGGATACATGTGTCTATCCATAAACACTTATGCAAATGCATTTTCAGTTTCTTTACCTATGTGCTCATACTCTTTGTTCATAATCTGTAGAGTCCTTATCTTGGTTCTGAGATAAGGCTTCACCAGATCTAATAGAATTGCCTTATCATCATGTGAGCATACAGGGATAAGATTATCCAATGTTTCTTCTCTTATCCTCATGTCTTCCTTAATTGCATGTCTCTTCATGATCTCCAGTATGTTCCATAACTTATCAGGTATCACTGTCTTAAGTTCAAGAACTGACTTCTTAAACTTAATCATATGAGATATGATCATAGAGTGTATCTTAGTTTTATCAATCTCTTGATACTTGTCATAGACCTTGGCAATAGTGTCTAGTCTACCTTCATTTACAATCTTGTTCTTTAAGACATTTAGACTAGGTCTAAATCCTACCTCAGGAGGAGCTTGAGTATTCCTTTCTTTGCTCCGTGTGTTCCTTGATGATGGGTGATTTGTGGGTGTTTTCTTCCTTCCTCTAGAATTCTTGCTTGGTATAGAAGGTGGAGATGAGTCTAGGTCAATGGTGGTAGAGGGCACTGAGGTGCTCTCTACTTTCTTCTTCTTCTGGATCTCATCAGTCTTCTCAAGTTCTTTGGCTATCTTGGCTTCTCTAGCTTTGTCAAGATCTTCTTGAGTGACTCCATGAACTTTTAGAATGTTAGATGTGATCTTAGATGCTTTTCTTTTGTTATCATCACTATATAATACATAATCAACTGCATTAGTCTTCTCTCTGTAAGTGCCCCATCTGGGCTCATTGGAATCTTTGGGCGCAGACAAAAGGACCTATGCATATCCTTCCAATACATGCTCCTCCACTTCATACCCAAGTGGATGAATCCATTTAGTTTTGGGCTCAACTGCCTCCATATAAGTGCAGTCAGTCTCTACCATGAAGCATATGGTTTCCTTATACTTTTCAACAATCTTCTCAGGTATCCTGTACCTCTTCTGCATCTTGATCCTGAAAGATTTGATGTCTATGTCCATAGCATCCTTTGCACTACTTTCTAATGTAGCTTTTAGTGAAATTTGAGACATTGTAGGTTTGCTTCTATCTAGGTACAGATTTGCAACATTACCAACAATATGGAAGTATAGATAGATGATCAGAGACCCAAACCTAAATGTTTTGTTCTTGTCAAGCTTGATAACTCAAATGTTGTCCATCAATTGACCACACAATATCTCACATAGATTGAACTATGTATTATCCTTCACCATTCTGATAGCTGCTAGAACTATGGCTGCTAACACACTATTTAATCTTCTTGTGTGTTGGAACTTGTAACCAAGGATCATTGTTACAAGCTTTATGTCATCTTCCTTGATAGGATCAACTGTCATGTCGCACCTGTCACTTCTGGATAGGCATGTTTTCTCAACCTATTTCTTGACATCCTTCGCAGTAGGAAGAACTGGTCCAATATTAGGAAGTCCAATCATGTTGTGGATTAGGTTTGAAGTAATATAGATGGGGACTTCACCAATCTAGAAAAGATCATCATGAATCCTGCTCAACAAGATTTTAACCCATTCTGGTTCATAGAATTCATGCGCATTTGAATACTCGAAGATAGGGTTGTCTGTGAGGTGCGCGTATTCATCCTTGAATGAATAGTCTGGTTTTATCATCGAAGCCATGAGAGTGGCTATGTTGTTATCTCTAATTTTTTCCTTCTTACAATAAATGTATACGCGGATGTCTTCTACATGAACAACACCTAATGGGGTTTAGGAGAAAGCTCCTTCCACATCAGCCAGTATGGATTTGAATGGATGCTTCTTAAATACAAATCTCTTCCTCTCTACAATATCAAATACAACTGGAGTCACCATACTTACTTGATGATTGCTTAAATAGGGTTTCACAAAATTCCAAAATGGTGCGACTGCTAGGGTTCTGTTCCAAACTTCTTAACCGTGCTTCTTATCCACTGATTAGGCTAAATTATTGCCTTTGTTTTGTATAATTTTAATACCCTGTTCTAGTTTTTGTTAAAACATTTGAGAGTCTAACCAGCCAAAAACTTGTGATAAAGTCCAGAAAGAACTGATGAACCATGGGTAGATGTTTGTGACATATTTTGCTAATATTATACATATAGTGTGGTATTTCATAAAACCATCATAATCTATGTTCTGATGTCTAGATATTTAATTTGATTAAGCTTGTTGCATGAATATTTCCGTATCATAACTAACTTGACAGGAGAGAAAGTAGCTGGAGAGTGGTCGACAACATTCATGGAGGACTATTGAGGACCAGCTACAGCGGAGTGATCATTACAGCACCATGAAACACAACTGCTACAATGGAGCCATTATTCCAGGATGCAGGGATGTAGTGTGCCTATATTCCCTCTGCACTTCATTATGTTGAATTGGTTGCCCGAGCTTTACTACCCACGCCGCAGGCTATTGTTCTTCCATCTTCTTCTCTGACATGTTTTAAGAAAAATAGTTTCTTTTTCTATTTTTGTAATAAATGTTTGATCCTCTATCAATATAGAGATTGGACCGATAGTTTAAATTTAGCTAGGAGGAAAATGAAATATAGAAGTTTTTGAAAGGAAACTGTTGTATCTTGCAGCAATCTATTTTCAAGTTCCATGTCTTGTTTTTATGTAATGAGTTTTTGAAATGCAATGAAATAGTTCTTGGTTTACATTCTGTGTTCATA
>MU228071.1:642572-671759 GCA_018584345.1 Thuja plicata
AAGCCTTCAAAACTGAGCCCGAAGTTTCTGTACCCTGTTTTCAATACCAAAATTTTTTAATATCTTCAAAACTAGACTCGATCTAGCCATGAAACTTTACTGGCAGGCTAATATGACTGAGATGAACTTCCACATGCAAAATCAGAACATTCCAAGATCGTATGACCAACTTACTAAAAATAGCAAGTTTCCATAAATAGCAACTCTGCACAAGGTAGCCCTTATTGAAAAGAAAACAAAAATATTTTTGGATGATGCAAGATTGCCCTTACACCCAGGATGCTCCTGCATCAATGGAATCAAAAACAAGTCTCTGCACTGAGAACACCATAGAAGAATGTAATTGCTGAAAGAAGGAACAGATCCATAGTTGATTGTGCAAGGATACTGATGATAGAGAAAGGCATCACCCAAATCTTCTGGAGGGAAGTTGTTAGTACTGCTATTTACACATTGAAGAAAGTACAATTGAAGAAGGACACCAAAAAGATACCTTATGAGCTATGGTATGGATACACACTCAATGTAAGTTATTTCAAAAATTTTGGCACTCAATGTTATATCTTAAAAGATGATATAAATGGAAAAATTGACTCTAAGAGTGATGAAGGAATTTTTCTAGGGTATTCTACCAAGAGAAAGGCTTATAAATGTCTAAACAAAGCCTCTAACAAAATTGTTGAAAGTGCAAATGTAAAGATAGATGAATTTGCAGAAAAGAATGAAAAGGAAAACGCTAAAGAACCAAAGGACTACAATAGGTTTACTTAAAATGAGGAACCTGAAACTCTACCCTACCAACACTACAGAGGTCCCGAACAACAAATCATTGCACTCGAGCATCAGGCTGCAAATACTGACAATCAAAATATTACTCAAGATGATGCACAAAGTGATGGAGAATAGAATGAAGAAAAAATAATGATCAAGCTGATAGACAAAGAGCTGAACATGTACTTGCAAGATATGTCAGAAGGAACCATCTACAGGACTGGATCATAAGAGATAAAACTGCTGGTATGAGAACTAGAAGTAAATCTCTAAATACAAGATGTCTTATTTGTGATTATGAACCCAAAACTGTCAATGCTGCACTAGATAATGATGAATGGATAAGTGCTATGAATGAAGAGACTGAACAAATAGATAAAAATAAGACATGGACACTTGTACCAAGACCAGATGACAAGAATGTCATCGGTAAAAAATGGATATTCAAGAATAAGATGAATGAGAAAGGAGAAGTCACAAGAAATAAATCAAGACTAGTATGCAAGGGGTATGCACAACAAGAAGGAATTGACTATGGAGAAACTTTTGCACCCATTTCTAGGTTATAAGGAGTAAGAATATTACTTGCTTATGCTGCATATAAAGTATTCAAGGTATATCAAATGGATGTCAAGTCTGCATTCCTAAATGGAATACTTGAAGAAGAGCTATACATTGAACAACCAGAAGGGTTTGTTGATCCAGACAAGAGGGACATGGTATATAGACTTCACAAATCCCTGTATGGATTGAAACAAGCACCGCGATCTTGGTATGAAATAATTCATTCCTATCTTATAAGTATTAGATTTGTAAGGACTAGTGAAAACAATAATCTTTACTTGAAGGAAGATATTGATGCTAACATTTTGATTGCTGAGATATTTGTTGATGACACTATATTTGGAGGCAATGATATGCTATGCAAATAATTTGCAAATGAAATGAGAAAAGAGTTTGAGATGTCTATGTTTGGAGAGATCAAGTTCTTTCTTGGTTTGTAGATCATGCAACAAGATGAAGGTATTTTCATTACACAATCCAAGTACATCAAAGAAGTACTGAAAATATTTAAGATGGAAGAGTCCAAACTAGTTGGAACACTGATGGAAACATGATCTAAGATGACAAAGGAGGACAAGTCATCAAAGGTAAATCAAACTTTGTATAGATCTATGACTGGAAAACTCATGTATGTTGTACATACTAGACCAGATATTGCACATGCAATAGGAATAGTTGCTAGATTTTTTGCTAATCCCAGAGAATCGCATATGACTGATGTGAAAAGAATTCTAAGATATCTGAAGAATACTGAGGAATATGGCTTATGGTATAGAAGAGAAGGAAAATTTGAACTTAAGGTCTTTATCAACGCTAATTGGGCTGGAAATCTTGATGACCGGAAGAGCACAAATGGAGGAGCATCCTTCATGGGTGACAGACTTGTCACATGGATCAGCAAGAAGCAAGGATACATCTCACAATCTACTATAGAGGCAGAGTATGTTGCTACTACTATAAACTCCTAAAATATTGCATGCATCAAATAGTTACTGGAAGGTATGCATATGAAAATTTTGGAGCCAGTAGTTATCTATTGTGATAATACAAGTGCAATAAACATTTCCAAGAATCCATTCATCCATGCTAAAACAAAGCATATTGCCATCAAGTATCATTATTTAAGATAACAAGTTCAGGAAAAGGAGGTGATACTAGATTATGTGCAATCAAAGGAATAATTGGCCGATATCTTCACCAAGCCAATGCCCAAGGATGCATTTGAGTACTTGAAAAAGAGACTAGGGGTCAGACCCTTGTCTACTGGTCAGTAAGATGACTAGAAGACTACATCAGCCTACATATTATCAGAATATCATTCATGTTGATGCAAGTAGAGACATGGATTTCAAAAATAAATCTATACACAAAAAGGTATTTATCTACTCCGAGCAACAAATGTATTATAGATGAATTGGGAAATTCAAGGAATATATTATGGATAGAAAGGATCCACTTGACATAACTGTCAAAAGCTTGTTTGAAAAGATAAGATGTTTGGCATTAATGTCAAAGGGAGAGAAATATCTCATTATCATACTGATAAAGGGAGAGAGTTTATCTTTTATCCTCCCAGGAAGAGATCATATCCATAAAAGAGAAGTAACTAGAAAGAGAGAGAAAATAGAAAGGGAGAGAAAACATCAAAAGAAAGGAGAAAAATCAAAGGGAGAGAGTTTGACACAGAAGGAGAACACATCACACTAGAGAAAGAAAGATTCTACATCCATACAGTAAAGGGATTGAAGATAGAAGAAAGATGCAAGAATCAAATCAAAGCTATTTGAGCTTACTGATAACCAAACATTTGTAATAGTTACATTAGGAAATCTTGATGAAACTATATATTTCATATTGAATTAGCAACAGTATAGTATGATAATGTAGTATGTTGCCATCAAAGCCAAAGGGAGAGATTGATGACATGTAACTGATTGAATGTTTTAAGATGTTAAGTTGATGTTCATGCAAGACATTAAATTAGTTAATGTATTATATTGTCATTGATGTCAACTTGACATAATCTGTATGGTTATTGTAACACTGCCAAAGACTTCAAAGAACCGATGAATCAAAGTCTATGCTATCAATAATGCATATAAGTGAAGTATTCACCAAGTGACTACATACAATGATGGAGTGCACCCGATGGTCAGAGTAAAAGAACAAAGTCATAGTGTTTCCATACAAGGAAATGCACATCATTACCGATGAGCAGAGTTACAATGTTGTCCGATGAGAAAAACACAGATTAACCCGATGGACAGAATTTCAGTGTTGCCTGACAGAGAAGACAAGGATGAAGATCCCGATGACAACTGAAGTCACACTGATAGAATAGTCAGTTCTCACTGATGAATAACTGAAGTGATGATCGAAAAAAATAGAGAGTTCAGAAAATGTCAAAAATGCTTAGCTGTCAAGAAGCTAAAGATAGAGTTAACATATACTTATTGTTGTTTTAATCATCCAGATAAATCTGAAGATAAGTAATTGATTTAAAGCTTCTTTTTCCAATTGGCAAGAATATTTCTACGAGATCAGACTAGAGATTTGTTTTAAATCTATTGGAAAAGATTGTTGAACATGCCAAGATCAAGAAAGCTAAGAAAAGAGGAAATAATGTCTATAAGAGACAAACTCAATTCATTATGAATTGTGTGTGTGGGGTGAACAATAGAAGAGGAAAGATGCTAAAGAAAATCTGAAGAAGAAGAAAGTATTCATTTCAGTCATGATCGACAAGCTAAAGGAAGAGCTAGATTTTGGAGACACTGACGAACAGTGAGACAAGCATCACAGAGGAGAACAAGTGTGGAGCAAAGGTATATATTTGATTATATTGATCAGTGAAGTAATGGACCTACAATAGATCTAAAAATTTTCAATTGAGTTGTATGGATGAATAGATCATTAGTGTTTCATTTTAACCATTGAAGCATATAAGCCTCTTAACCGAGCAAGACTTAAAATTATTTTTCAATTGAGATACATCCCAAGGAGTATCAAAAAGTTTGATCACAAAAGTAGCATTGGATATGACTGATACCTATTGACATGCCAAGTGAGCGTTTGATCAAGCATGGTAGCATTACATGCCAGATACTAGTTGACAAACTATTTCTAAATCCTCTAATAAGGTCACACCTAATAGTGTATTTGTAACCTTTAACAGGGTTGGCTCTTAACAGGGCTCACTTTAGAAGAGTGAAAATTTGGGGTACTGGTCCCAGTGGTTTTTCCCTTAATAGGGTTTCCACATTAAAAATCCATGTGTTATGTGTGTATGATTCATTTCTTTATTGTTTTGTATATTACATAGTTAATTCTAGATTGATCGATATACTATGCATATTTACTGTATTTCGGTAATTAGATGACTGCTTATTGGTAAACATACAGAAGAAGGTTTAATAGAGCAATTTGACAAGTAGTAAATTGATTAAAGTGTTTCATGATATTCATCTTGTAGGACAGAAGATAATTTGAGATATAATTTTTTTTTATAAGTTTAAAGGGTTGATTTAAGGATTAATTTTTGAGGCCACTGATTCACCTCCCCCCCCTCTCAGTTATTACTAACAATTGGGAAGTCTATATGTTACATTTGAATATTGTTTTATGTTTATTATTTTTATTTGGGTAATTGAGATACTCTCCTTCTATCCTTGTGTATGTAAATGAAAGATCCAAGTTGATTAACCCAATAGCAAGGATCAATGCATAAATGAATCAATCATTTGGAAACAAGAATAAGGAAGGAAGATCTAAGTACCTGGTTTATTGATTTGACTGATTAATTGGATAGGTATTTTAGACTTAGATGTTAATCCCTAAGTTCTATTGATGATTAGTGACCCACACTTAGTCATTTACTAAGGCAGTTTTAGTTGGTTATCACTGTGGCCGAGCTAAACATTCAAGGCCGAGCAACATTGCCAAGCAAGTTTCAGATTGCCGAGTTACATCATGTCGAGCCAAGTAGAATATTAAATGTTGAGCATCAGAGATGTGTTATGCCGAGAAAAATAGTTTTTGCATACATGTAAAGATTAATTCAAACTTTGATGTAATCAGTTAAGGCCAACTTGTATGAGATCTAAGCTGACATTTGTATGCATTTAATATTTTTCTATTGAGTTAATTCACATTTAATTGTTTTATACCATGCATGGCATGAAGCCAATCAGGAAATCAGAATGCATTGGAGGTATAACCAATACATCTTGATCGTTGATCTAGATCTCGCTGCCAGATCTAAAAAGATATAATAAGATGGCTTCTAATCTTAAATGATAGAGTGTGAGAGCATGTGAGAAAAAGAAATATACAGAGAAGAGTTGTGTGTTCATGAGAGATGAACAGCAAGACATTTTGAGGAGGAGCCCAGATCAAGAAGAAGGATAGAGCATTGAAAAGAAAAGTAAAGACATATCAGATTAAGAGATCATAGAGGTTATTGAAAAGAGAAGATCTGTCATCAGCATCTGAGTGCATAATGAAGGATCACTAATTGGAACATTCTAACAGGTGTATCAGATTAAATCTCTTAACAGAGTGGTTTTAGTAGATTGTTTCAAATTTATTAGCTGAGTGCTTACTTTATTGTAAGTTGAAATCATTTAGCAAGGTAGATTGTAATGATCTATAGTTCTTAACAGAATAGACCTTTAACCAGGTAAATTTCATATTGTAATCAAAATTTTGTAGCCCTAACAGGTACACTTTATTGCTGTAGTAGTGAAGCTCTTGTGGGTATCATCCCCACCCCAGTTTTACCTATTTGGGTTTCTGGGTTACCAAAATTCTGTATTGTGAGTTACATATTTGATGTTATGGATGCTATCTGATGTTACATTAAATTCATATATGTATGAATGTGGATAAATTTATTTTAAGTGGTTTTGATTGAAGATCTAATTCACCCCCCNTTGAAGATCTAATTCCCCCCCCCCCCCCCCGCCCTCAGTATCTTACTTTCCTACTCTTGTACTTCCAACAATTGGTATCAGAGTACAGTTCACCTATAAAAGCTTTGAATCAGCTTGTGTTCATATAGATATTGAGATGGAGGTTTACAAGCTGGGAAAAGTCATTGAGAATCAGAAGATTGAGATCTAGTTAGCATTACATTAGCTTGAGATAGCAAGACAAGAAGTAAAGAAATCATTGATAGCTAGGAAAGATTTGGCCAAACAAATGAATGATACTCATTACCAGGAAGATGATACTGAAAATCTATTTCAGAATGAAGATTCCACTGAGAGCGATGCAGCAATTGTAGATCTACTGGAAAAGAACAATGCACTATGTGAAGAAGTTAGAAACTTGAAAAGAGAACAAGAAATGCAGACAGTAAGACTATGTGAAGTATTGGAACAAAAGAAGAAAGCTAAAGATGAAAAAACTATGGTAGAGGAAGAAAAAAGAGTAATATCTGTCAGACTTGATGAAAGGACACATGATGTATAGATAATGAAAATCAATCAAGTTGACATGGAAAATCAACTGCTACTTGCAAATCAGGAGATTAGTAGGAAAGATATGGAAATGATAAATCTAAGATCTAAGAACAATCAATTGAAAGATGACTTGAGATCTGAGAAGGAACTTAATGAAAGGTTGAACAAACCCAATGAAGCTTTGACTCATTTTGAGAATCTGATGGAAGCATCAAGAAGGTCAAAATATTCTTCTGGATTAGGTCACACTAAACCAAAGACATTTACTGAGAAAGGAGAATCATCTAAGAATGGTGAAAGGAGGAATGCAAAGACAAAGCACAACAAACCTGTTTGCCACCACTGTGGAAAACCAAGTCATACAAAAAACATTTGTCAAGGAAAGAAAGGTAAGTCCAATCCTAAATCTAAGTTCAATGGTTACTATTTTAATTGCAAGAAATTTGGACATAAAGCACATGAATGTTGGGCTGAAGCAAGTGAAGCACCCCCCAAACCAAGATTTAATGGTTATTGTTACAAGTGTCAGAAACATGGTCATAAGGCACAAAACTGTAGATCCAATGCTAAATAGAAATAGACATCAAAGACACAAAAAAAAGCATCCAAGAGTGGCAACACTTACAACTGGGATTATAATACTTGATAGAGTTGCCATTACTATGAAGAATATGGAAATGCACTTGAAGACTGCTTAAAGACACATGTCAGAGCGAAATCTAGAAGTTGGACATATGGAAGCTTAGTCTATTTTAGTTTTTTGAAGATAGGACACACTAAGAGAGAGTGTAGGAAAAGAGTTCCTGCTCCTATTGTTGAAGAAGTAAGAGCACAGAAAAATCAAACATGGGTAAAGAAAACAAAGCCGAGTAGTAGTGAATCTACTGAAGCCGAGGTCACCTAATCCAATGGATCAGGTGATCACACCATCTCCAAATGAGCAATAGAGGTATGTAAGGAACTGCATTCAAATTTTAAATCTTACATCATTTCCTAATATGTAAATGTGCCAAAGTCCATATCTACATATGATAAGATGTACCAGGACATGTTTGTGACAAATTCCAAGAAGAGTTTCCTGCACTATAGGTTCCGAGTTAGTTGGCCGAGTAAGTCGTGTGATGGTCGAGTGTGGTAAGCTAAGCGGTATGCAAGTTGTGTTAGTCAGCCAATGACAGCTGGCTTGCACTAACCTAACAGGCAAAAATATTTAATGCTCACCTACCTTGACCTTTCAAGTCTATATAGGGACAAACGGTCTACTATTCACTTCTACCTTGTGATTTTTAGCATTTACAGAGCGATCAAAGAAGTTGCAGACTTGATCTAAGCGAAGTTTGTTTTGATAATTTTGTCAGCGTGCCATTGGCAACCCTACGTTGAATAGTGTGAAGTGTTTTCTTGCCAAGGTACCCTGTTCTTCATTTTCAAACCCTAACCTTAGGGGATTATGGCTTCAAGTTCTTTCGCACCAACCAAGGGAATGGAAGAGGATTTGAATCAAATTAAGCTTGTAAGGAGTGATTCATGTGCACCACCAAATTTTCATGTCGTTCTAGAAAGTGCAATTTTGAGTGATCTAAATGGAGCCCTCTCATTGATCCCACCAAAGGTACTTATGATTCATGATGTTAGGTCATGTTACATGGTTAAAATTGGCAAAGTGGGAAACAGTGAATTGAGAAATTCCTATGAAAAACTGTGTGACAATGGAATTCTGAAAGACAAATTCAAACATCTAGCCGAGAAAGGGTTAACTCGTGCCCTAGATTTTCTGTTAGAATTCAAGGATGAATGGATTAAGGTTGTCCTAAGCTAAGTTCATAATATGCATATGTGGCTGGACAATGGACCAGTAAAGATCACAAAAGATATTATTCATAGAGTTACTGGGTATCACATTATTAGCGGAAAACATACTATGAGAGACCAAAGAAAAGAAGAGATAACAGCTAATACTGGAGCAGTTTGGAACAACAGGGGAATGACTATATCTACAAGTACAAACTTGGAACTTGACTATGGAGTGAGAGTGATTTCTCACAAATTCTATCAGTCGAGCCGACTGGATAGTGTTCCCTGTACAGTAGTGGACCATGCATGGAAGATAGTGAAAAGAATCATACCTATGACCTTGCCGAGCTGTAGTTAACACAACTCGCTGAGAACTTACAATCAATCAGGAAAGACAAAAGCTCATCATGTAAGTTTGGCTCCTTTTTAATGTGTATATTTTTCTATATACAGAAGTCATTTCCTATTCTAGGAAACATTGTATGGAAAAAGGACAGACCCATCACTTTACAGATTAGTGAATGTATTCTGAAATTGGGCAGTAATTTCAATAGAATAATGGGAAGCTATTTTGTGAATTCAAAAAGAGAATGAGGTTGAGGACCAGAATTCCCAATTCACTTGTGGAGGATCACTATGATGAGATATGCTTCTTAGTAGATATAGACTACACATATATTCAGGCTGTGACACCTAGGGTATCATGGCTGGAGCCATTTCCCTATGAAATTAATATTGATGAAGCATCAACAACTATCACAACACTCCTAGTAGAGGAGATTGATACTAAAGCTAAAATATTTGGAAATTTTGATGAAGCAAATGCAAATATTTTGATGAATCTTAAGGCAGGAACCATGGAAAGGAAAAGGAAAAAGATTGTGAAAAACCTGAAAAAGATGGTTGGCTAGCCGAGTGATGAAGAGCTTGAGGATGCACCTCTAGACATATCTACTGGACAAGGTGAAGATGCATATGGGGAACAAGAAGTAGAAGTCAGTGAACCTGAAGAAGAGGTCACTGCAAAAGAAAAAGGGAAGAGGCCAGCAGTAACAAAGGTAACAAAGCCGAGACAAGCAAAACCCAGGATTACCCCTCCCCTTGCAAATTGTCCAAGGACAAGGGCATCTGTTTCCACTTCACCAGTAGAATAGACAAAAGTGTATGCAAAGAAGATTGGAGAAACTAGTTCTGGATCAAGGACTAAATTAGCAAAAAAGGTTGTGCCAAGCCTACAAGTTAAGAAACCAAGAAGAAAACTACATTTGGATCTAGAAAGTGATGAGGACATGACAGAAACTGATAAACCCAGCCACATACTAGTAGCACCATTCAAGAAACCCATAGATATTGATGAGCTATGTGAGAATTTGAGAAATTCTGCAAGGTTATCTGGTTTCAAGTTTATAAATTTTGAGAAATTGAAAGTAGGAGACAAACATAAGGTCCAAGAAGCTCTCCTAGACATGATGTGTAAATTCAAATTAACCCCTACAACAATAGGAGACAATGTGCCGAGTGAGTTGTATGAATTCCTATCTGGCAAGTGGGAAGTTGCACTCACAACTAAGAGACAAATTAGGGAAGGCACTTTAGCTCAAGTGATTCCTAAGCTAACCAAGAAGCAGAGAGAAAAATTTGTTGAAGAGTATAAGCAAAAATTTCTACCTAAACAAAGAGGTTATGCTATCTTGAAAAATGATATTGAAGGGATAGTACAACATAGTACTAGAATTTGGAAGGAAGTTTTTGGACTAAGTGTTTCAAAAGAAACAAGAACTGATGAAGGAATATTTGAGCCAAAGGATAAGGAAACTGAGTTTACTCCTGTACCATAGATTTCCACAGTTCACATTTCAACTGAGTCTGAGAAGACTAGGATAGATGCACAAAATCAATCAGAGACAGTTAGCACTATTGATCTGACTATTGACAGTCCAATTGATGACTCTAGAAATCTAGATGCCGAGGGTCAGGATGAGCCAAGGGACTCAACTATTGATTCACCTATCAAGGCAAATCAGGCTAAAGAAGATAAGAGTATAGAAGAGGAAGAAAGAACTCAAGAGGAACCTAAGGATAAGGATGCTCAAGAAGAAGGAGAAAAGGAGAAAACAATTGAACAAGAGGTAATTGTTCAGCATTCACCTATTTTAAAGGTTGTAAAGTCAGTACTAGATAGTAGTGAGGAGATAACAGACACTAACAGTGAGACTAAAGAAAAAGAGGCAATGCAAGTGTTGGTTGATCTACCGCACTCTACATCATCAACTCCCACTGGAACTAAGACAAGAAGTATGCCTGGTCAGCAGGCAATTTTGACTAAACTTAAAGATGAAATGGTGTCAACTACTGATTCTGGAAAAGGTATTGTAGAAACTAAGCCGAGCAGTATTTCACCTGAATTCAAGAGAAGGAAAGTTATGAGGAAGAAGTCTCCAATTCTAGATGTCACATTAGATGAAGTTATTGTGATTCCACTATGGGATCCCAATGTTTTTTCTTATGAATAGATTGAGACTCTTCATGAGTTACTTAAGAGGAAGGAGAGACAGGAGGAACTAAAAAGGTAGCAAAAGAAAAAGCAAGTGCTACATGATATAAAAGACATATTTGTAAATGCTTTTGACATTGAGGATGAGAATCCTCAAGCCCCTATTCTTGAACAGTTAGTTCACATTGTGCCAAAAGTAAATGATGACAATATTGAAGCCAATGAGAAACTATTGTAATGGTCTGAGAGGAAATTTGAGAACAAGGTACTTGCCAAAATCTCAGGAGAGATTGTAGTTAAACAGGTCAAACTTTCTTCTCTGATAGAAATTTTAGAAGGGATTGCATCAAATTTCTATTCATTATATAAGAGGTTATCTGATGTTGAATTATTCACAAAGGATAATCAATAGGCTCTAGAGAAACTGCAACTAGACCTTATGTCAACTGGCAGTTCACTGAGTATGGATGCTAGTACTAGCTCCTTACATTTTAACAGGTTGACTTATGCATAGAGGAGGATAGCCGAGCTCATGGCTAAAGATGGTCGGATTAGGACCAAGTTGATTACTATTTAGACAAGTCTGATACCTCATCTGGAGGTTATTCAGAAATAAATTTCATCTGCAAATGAATTGATTAAGAGCGACTCTCATCTCTCAACTGCAGAAAGCTTAGCAAGTCTAGCTGCCGAGCTAGAAGTTAAAATAGAGGTTATGAAGTTTGTCAAGGATAGTTGGGACTCTGCATTTGAGTCTACCTTACAACTTCATAAATAGTATTTGGACAAGTATAACTTGACCCCACCAGCTATCAGTGACAAAAACAAGGGGGAAATTGAAGGAGATCATATCACGACTAACAAGGATACAACTTAAAGGAGATCAGAATAGGTATCCATGTGTAAATATTTTTTTTTGTAGGCATGTATACAATGTAAAGTTTTGGATATAGTATGATGTATATTCCTAGGGGGAATACAGTATGTACTTAGGCAATATTTTGAATGGAATGAGTTGTAATGATAAGTGTGTTTTTCCCACTAATATCAAAGGGGGAGATTGTTAATCCCTAAGTTCTATTGATGACTAGTGACCCATACTTAGTAATTTACTTAGGCAGTTTTAGTTGATTATCACTGTAGCTGAGATAAACATTCAAGGCCAAGCAACATTGCCGAGCAAGTTTCAGATTTCCAAGTTACATCATGCCAAGCCAAGTAGAATATTAAGTGTCGAGCGTGAGAGATGTGTTATGCCGAGCAGAACAGTTTTTGCATATATATCAGGATTAATTCAAACTTTGATGTAATCAGTTAAGGCTGACTTGTATGAGATCTAAACCGACATTTGTATGCATTTACTATTTTTTTACTAAGTTAATATACATTTAATTGTTTTATACCATGCATGGCATGAAGCCAATCAGGAAATCAGAATGCATTGGAGGTATAAACAATAGCTCTTGATCGTTGATCTAGATCTCGCTGCCAGATCTGAAAAGATATAATAAGATGGCTTCTAACCCTAACCGATAGAGCATGAGAGCATGTGAGAAAAAAAATATATAGAGAAGGGTTGTGTGTTCATGAGAGATGAGCAAAAAGACATTTTGAGGAGAATCCCAGATCAAGAAGAATGACAGAGCAGTGAAAAGCAGAGTAAAGACATATCAGATTAAGAGATCACAGAGGTTATTGAAAAGAGAAGATCTATCTTTAGCATATGAGTGCATAACGAAGGATCACTACTTGGAACATTCTAACAGGTGTATCAGGTTAAATCTCTTAACATAGTGGTTTTAGCAAACCATTTTAAATCTCTTAGCCGAGTGCTTACTTTACTGTAAGTTGAAATCCTTTAACAAGGTAGATTGTAATGATTTGTAGTTCTTAATAGAATAGACCTTTAACCAGTAGATTTCACATTGTAATCAAACTTTTGTAGCCCTAACAGACACACTTTATTGCTACAGTAGTGAAGATCTTGTGGGTATCATCCCCACCCCAGTTTTACCTATTTGGGTTTCTGGGTTACCAAAATTTTGTGTTGTGAGTTACATATTTGATGTTATGGATGCTATCTGATGTTAGATTAAATTCATATATGTATGAATGTGGATAAATTTATTTTAAGTAGTTTCGATTGAAGATCTGATTCACCCCCCCTTCTCAGTATCTTGCTTTCCCATTCTTGTACTTCCAAAATTAGATAGATTGAAAACCTTAATTGAATCGAATAGGAGAAATGCACTAACCTTGAAATATTGTAGATGAAAGAATGTTATTTTCTAAAGCCTGTGTTGAGTTTCTTAAAAATCTGAGACCAAATTTGGAATAGAAATGTAGAGATGGACAAAACCAAGAAATGTTTTTCTATTCTGAGATAGTTCTGATTTGTACCCTCAAGTCAATGTCACCATTTGCCAGAATTTCAGATTGCGCCCTAGGTCACAATTGACCTAAAAAGTCTCAGACTGAGATTCTACTTTCGGATCTTGAAAGTTTTCCGAAAAGGGTATCTGAATCTCCATCCAAATCTGCTGCTCCAAATATGTTCCTGCAAGAAAAAGGGGTTTGTTTTTTGGGGGAGGGGTTTGCCTTAGTCAAACCCAAGTTTTGGAATTAACCTCAAATATATATAATTGAAATTGTTGGAATAAACAAAGTAAATGAAACAATTCACCTTGCTCATGTAAAATTCTTTGTGGAGGATTCGAGTCCTTGAATCCACAAGTATGGATGCACCAATAGAATGTAGATTATAGAATCGAGAATATAGGATGTCTTCAATCAATTTCTTTGTAGATCTTCAACACCAATATTAAATGGTTTCCTTAATTGGAAGAGGCTTGGAGGAATGTAGATGGATAAATCTTCAACAAGAGGGCTCCATGGAGTTTGAATCTTTCAATGGCCACCAATAGATCTCCTTGATGAAAATGGATGCTTGAGAATGGATGAATGCTTCAATGACTACTTGGATTGCTTCAAATCTTTCTTCTTCACCTTTGGAATTCACTCTTCAAATCTTGAGCTCTTGCAATTATCAAGTCTTAGATTGTTCTTGCTTGTGTATAATGATGGTTAGAGAAAATGAGAGGAGAAAGATTCATTTTATATGAAATTAGGGAACAATCTTCTAGAGAGGCTGACATAGAAAAATTAAATTCTAATTGAACCCATGACCCTAGAAGAGGACGTATGTTAAATATAATTTAGGATTTGTTGTCCCGAAGTCAAAAACAGCCAACCCGGAAGCAGGAATTAACTTTTTCCAAAGACTGACATCCGGAAACCCCAAGATTCTATAATTTGGGCCGTGGACGTGAAAAAGGTTGATTGTAACCTAGGTCAAGGTTGAGGTTTACCTTGACCCAAAAAGGTTGACCTAGACCCGAAGGCCAAAGTCCCAGTTTCTCAATCCGGGTTGCCAAAAATAGGTGTGAAAGAGTCGAAATGGGGTAGAATAGGAGGATAAAACTAGATCAAAGTCAGGAACCCATTCAAGGTGCTTGACATGACCCCAAACCACTTACCTAGAAGGATAAACCAGTCTACCATGGAAGTGCTTCCATTTTTTGACTATACATTTAGCCCTTAGCAAGAGTATGGACTTAATACAAACTCTTGGTAAAGGATATCATAGAGAATAGATAATCTTATCAGAACCATAAGGAGACAAAGAAATAATCAAGTCCCCAAGGGACTTAAGTCTTTATCAACCCTAAGATCATGATAAGAGAGACATTACCAGTTAAGAGGAGAGAGAGAGAGGGTATGGTTACCTCACCCAATGAGAACTTATGTCCCAGTGTGAACCATACAAGAAAAAACATGTAACTGGAAAGATGGAGTTGAACCGCCTAGTAAATGTGGCTACTCACTAGTCAACCCATCAAGGAGATCTATTCTTAAGGACACCTTCTGAACTTAAGGGATCAAAACATTGTATCTTGAAACTGGAGGGATCAAGAGATCCTAAAAATTAAAATGTCCATGCTTTAAGGACTAGCCTTTAATCCATAAAGAGAAAAAATTTTAAGTATTGAAAATGTTTTGAATGTGTGTGTGTGTGCAAATGTGAGTAGAGCATATGCCCCCACATTAAAGTCATTTCTAATACTTTAACATGAGAAATGGCTTGAACAAAAACATAAACAACTCTACTGATTACGTTTCCACTATGAGATGCCCCCAAACAAAGACAACTCATGGGAAATATCACATAAATATACAAAGAACACAGAAGGGATCTACCTACTGTGGGGTCAATATGATCATAAGATAACATGTACATATACATATGATATTATTGCAAATGAATTGACATCGTTCCCCAAAGATAGTAGAACCACGAAGGATAAGCCAATCAGGCGCATCGCCTAGTCTCCCCATCTCGGTTTATATCATGTAGGGAAGGTGGGAAACTTGCAAGAGGGACTATATCCAATACAGTAGGAATAATAGCTAGTTCCAAACAAGGATCCTCTTGGGAATCACGCTGCTCAATACTAGGTGTAATTTTTAGTTGAGTTGAAAGCATATGAGGCAAGCCAGTGTCAAGTTCAATGGTCTCATATTCATCACTAAGATCAATAGGATAATCTAAAGTATCCTCATCATCAAGATTAATTAAAATTGAATCTAAGATGTGAATAGGATCATCACACTCACTCATCTTAACATCATTTTGAATATTGACTTCTTTCAACACATCAGGCATAGGTTGATCAAAAGAAGATAAAGAGTTTTGAAGAAGAGAAGCATGGGCCCTAGAATTATCTCTACGCTTCTTACGACGTTCATTAGCATATTTATTACGTTTTTATTTGTTTGACACATGTGGAGAACTAGGAGGAATAACCACTAATTCCTTCACAGGTTCTGTAGGAGGATTGATAGGATTCACAGTAGGCTGAGTAGCAATACTGGGAGGTTGAGTAATAGAATTAGTAGTAATGGATAAAGGAGGTATAAAAGGAGTTGGAAAAAGACCATGGTTGAGATCTATTCGAGGCATGCTTAACTCAACTATCTTGCGATGTTTATAGGCTTGATATGAGAAAAAAAGGTTGTTAGGGAAAGGAGGACATGATTTAGGTAATGAGGGCCAAAAGATGTCAAGAGTAGCACAATCTCTAGGCCTGGAAGGTTGATAGAGACTATGATTAATAGTTTTTACTTCTCCATTATGAATAAACTTAAGGCATTTATGAATATGAGAAGAAATAGCATGCATAGCAGTTATCCAAGGCAAACTAAATTTGACTTGAAATTGATCAGATGTAGGAACAATGATGAATGTAGTATCTAGAACCTTGCCATAAAGTTCAAAAGGCAAGTTAATAGAACCAAGTGTAGGATAGAGAAAACCATTAAAAGTTTGGATCCATGCATCCAATGGATCATAAAAATCACGTTGTAGGCCTTTCATAAAAAGATTTTCTTCAGTAATAACATTGATTAATGAGGTGGTATCAACAAGAAAACCACATTTAGGTATCTTATAAATCCTAGAATAAATATAAAGGGAACCATCGGGAGCCTTAATAGTCTCAGAGTCATTAAAGAAAATTGAAAGTTCCCAAGGTTTCTTATCCTTAGTTTGTTTCTGAGGTTTAGGTATAATTGGAAGTTGAGGTGGAGGTGAAAGATCTTGAATGATAGGTTGAGATACAACAACACTCTCCACATGATTAACAATGTGATTAAGATCATCCATCTTTGAATCGTAAATGATATCCATAGAAGATGATTGAGTGATAGTATTAGTATCATGTGTAGGTAGAGAATTCATGTAGATTTGAAGGTTTTGATTAGGAGGAGAGACAAATTTGTTTCCAATAATATCAAGATTATCAATAGATAAAGCATTGCAATCGATTAAGTATTGAACTTTATGTATTAGAGGATAACATTTTTCAGTATCATGGCCATTATGGCGATGGTATTGGCAAAAAGCTTTAGAATCAAAGGATTTTGAAGCTATTGTAGTAGGAAGGAGAGGTCGAATAGGAGGAAAAGTAATCATATTAGCACTTAAAAACCTACTCATAATGGAATGTAAAGATTCAGAGAGAGGAGTAAATGTATGATTCGTTCAGAAAGCAGTGGATCCAGAAGTGACATTGCGTGATGCAACAACAACTTGATCAGCAACCACATTTGTTTGTTTATTAATCTTGATGTAGTTGTTAGGTTTCTGAAATTTATTAGGATCAGGATCATTGTCACTCTTATCAACTGGAATAGGAGCCATTGGAGTGTTTCTGTCAAATTGACTCACTTGTAATTGATAATGATGAATTGCTGCACAAAGTTGTTGAAAAGAGGTAAATTCAGTAAGCAAAATCTTATCTCTAATATCCTTTTGTAAATTTGAAATAAACATGTGTTGAATATCAATATCAGGAACATGATAATAAATCTGAGCATACAAATGCTTAAATCTACCTATGAAATCAGTCAATTTTTCCTTAGTGTTTTGTTTATAATGCATTAAATCACTTAAGGAAACTTGTGGACCAATGTTATTTTAAAATTATTGAATGAAGGTATTATAAATTTTAGGAAAAGAATCAATAGAATAAGGAGGTAAAGAACAATACCATTGCAAATCCTTATCACGAAAGGTTCTAGCAAACAGTTTAGCTAAAATCCTATGGTCATGAGCATAATCACTACAAAGGATTTGAAATGTTTTAACATGAGTAAAAGGATCGCCTTTACCATTATAATTCTCTAGACGAGGCATATTGGCTTGTTGAAGAATAGTAGCATGGATAATGTCTAAAGATAAGGGAGTACCCATGTCACATGTAGGAATGATAAACTTGGATTGAGTTAATGATAAAAGTTGTTGTTGTAAAGATGACACTGTCTGAGCCAAACTAATAATTGTTGAGTCATTAGAAGACACAGGTGGTATAGGAATGTTAGGAACACTAGGAAATGTGTATGAAGCAGTAGGAATAGAAGATACAATAGGTGGAACATTTGGAACCATAGTTGGAAGAGGATTAGTATAGGTAAAAGGTACACTATGATATGAAGGTTGTGAGGTAGGTAAAGATAATGGTGGAACACTCACAGGAATAGATGAAATTGGGAGAGATGTAGTCATCAAAGGAGGAGTATAACTAGGAATGCTAGGTAAAGGAATAGAAGAAGGTTCTTGACTAGTGATAGGAGGAGTATATCCTAGATCTTGAGCCTCTTGAGCTAAAGGTTTAACCTTTGAATGCACAAGATGAGTGATACCATGCAAGAAATTAACACCTTGATCACTATCATGAAGAACTTTCTTAAGAGCCTCTATAGCTTTAATGGAATCTTGATTATGGTTTTCTTGGATAAGCCAATTTCCTATTTTATCAAGTTCAGTTGAAATGTTTTGCACTTGTTCAGGAGGGACTCTTAAATCATCCTCCTCGTCATGAGATGATTGAGAAGAGTTATGCTCCATAGAAGGATTGGAATCATGAGTATTCAAGCTATCATTTGTGATCCTATGGAAAGGAGAGGAAGATTTGGGATCAAAGGAACCCATGAGTCTATGACTTCTTCTAACTAGGATACTATAAGTAGGAATAAAAGTGGTAAAGCTCATACACCAATGTAATGTAAATGAACTAATTTAGAAAGCAAAGAGTTGATTTTAAATTTTGAAAGGAAATGCAAAAACATAAAAGAAAATTAATCTAATATGCATGAAAGATCTAACATAAAAGATGTAAATCTAACACTAAAAAGAAAGAGTTGTCTATCACGGGTTCACCAAAATGTAACATAAGAAATAGGATTGGGGTGTCTATATGTTACATTTGAATATTGTTTTATGTTTATTATTGTTATGGGGGAAATTGAGATACTCTCCTTCTATTCTTGGATATGTAAATGAAATATCCAAGTTGATTAATCCAAAAGGAAGGATCAATGCATAAATGAATCAATCATTTGGAAACAAGAATAAGGAAGGAAGATCTAAGTACCCAGTTTATTGATTTGATTGATTAATTGGAAAGGTATTTTAGACTTAGATAGATTGAAAACCTTAATTGAATTGAATAGGAGAAATGCACTAACCCTAAAATATTGCAGATCAAAGAATGCTATTTTCTAAAGCCTATGTTGAGTTTTTGGAAAATCTAAGATCAGATCTAGAATAGAAATGCAGAGACGGAAAAAACCCATAAATATTTTTCTGTTCTGAGACAGTTCTAATTTTTACCCTCAATTCAATGTCACCATTTGCTAGAATTTTTGATTGTACCCTAGGTCACAATTGACCTAAAAAGTCTCAGAGTGAGATTGTTCTTTCAGATCCTAGAAGTTTTCCAAAAAGGGTATCCAAATCTCCATCCTGATTTGCTACTCCAAATTTGTTCCTACGAGAAAAAGGGGTTTGTTTTTTGGGGGAGGGGTTTGCCTTAGTCAAACCCCAATTTTGGAATTAACCTCAAATAGATATAATTGAAATTTATGGAATAAACAAATTAAATGAAACAATTTACCTTGCTCATTTAAAAGTCCTTGTGGATGATTCGAATCCTTGAATCCACAAGTATAGATGCACCAATAGAATGTAGAATGAAGAATATAGGATGTCTTCAATCAATTTCTTTGTAGATCTTCAACACCAATATTGAATGGGTTCTTGAATTAGAAGATTCTTGGAGGAATGTAGATGGAGAAATATTTAACAAGAGGGCTCCATAGAGTTTGAATCTTTCAATGGCCACCAATAGATCTCCTTGATGAAAATAGATTCTTAAGAAGTGCTTGAGAATGGATGAATGACTCAATGGCTACTTGGCTTGCTTCAAACCTTGCCTCTTCACCTTTGGAATTAACTCCTCAAATCTTGAGCTCTTGCAATTATCAATTCTTAGATTGTTCTTTCTTGTGTATAATGATCGTTAGAGAAAATGAGAGGAGAAAGCTTCCTTTTATATGAAATTAGGGCACAATCCTCTAGAGAGGCCGACATAGGAGTATTAAATTATAATCAAACCCATGCCCCTAGAAGAGGACCTATGTTAAATATAATTTAGGATTTTTTGTCCCAAAAGTCTGAAATAGCCGACCCGAAAGTGGGAATTAACTTTTTTCAAAGACCAACATCTGAAAACCCCAAGATTCTAGAATTTGGGCCCCAGACCTAAAAAAGGTCAATTTTGACCTAGGTCAAGGTTGAGGTTGACCTTGACCTAGGTCAAGGTTGAGGTCAACCTTGACCCAAAAAGGTCAACCTAGACCCCAAGGCCAAAGTCCCAATTTCTCAATCTGGGTTGCCAGAAATAGGCTAAAAAGAGTGGAAATGGGGTAGAACAGGAGGATAAAGCCAGATCAAAGTCAGTAACCCATTCAAGGTGCCTGACATGAACCCAAACCACTTATCTAAAAGGCTAAACTATTCTACCATGGAAGTCCTTCCATTTTCTGACTATACACCACCAAATATTCTGATGATTGAAAAAGATCCCATCTCGGAAGCCATTGCCAACCCAATGAAGCCAAGGTTTGATAGCTTCCTAGGCTCTCCAAATAATTTTGACAACAAAAGTACCTTGGATTTGAACTGGGTATTTCATAACCAGAAGGGTTTGAAATCCAATCCCTTTCCAATCCTGTTTGTGCATAGTTTATTATAGGATTCCCTCAGCTCAACATTTCCTATCTCACTCACTTTGCACATATATCATGCCCTTACATCGTGTATCATCAAAAATTTGGGTAGAATCAATGGTAGGGCTCTAGAAAGATCTCCCTTCATCGTGACTTTAGGAATGACTCAGAAATTTGGTTTCTCACATGCATCACTTCTCACTAATTGAAAATTCATCAATTCTTTTCCTAGCTTCTTCACTCCAATAGATGATCTAGTGGTAACTTTTCTGATTAGGGTTCAAAAGATGAACTCTGTGTAACTTGATAACCACAGATATTTTCACTTCACACTATTCACCAATGACATGTAATTCAATCTATATAGTATTCGCACAACTTCACTCTCAGTCACCTTGAAATTGCTCTACAAAGTCTCTGATCGCTTGGTGAAATGAAAATGAATGCTAAAAATCCATTATAAAGCTTCAAATGGTCAACTTAGGTCTTAGGTCTTCAATAAATGCTTCATACATAGTGGTTGAAATATAGCTGTCTAAGTCCTTATGCAACAACTTGGCTAATTCACTTCATTCACTCGGTCAAGACATCACCTCGGTTAATACATACTCAACTCAGTCACTACTGTCAGCTTGGTCAATAGGATAGGTCGACACATACTAAAAGACTTAGTCGCTACATAAATATTGATGCTCGACAACCATTGTGCATATCAACTCTTTTCTCGATTCTTTCCTTAGATTTTTCATAGTTCATCTTAACTTATGCAGATATGGGCTTTAACACAACTAATTTTAGGAACTGGTGTAAGATATAGCCTTTTTAAAATAGTTCCTTACATACCTTCTTTCCCTAAGTTGATTTAGTGTGATCACCTTATCCATTAGATTGGGTGATCTGAGCTTCATTGGTTTGACTACTTCTCATTTCTTCCTTCTTTCTCCATGTCTGATTCATCTGGTTCTTTATCTTATCAATAGTAGGTGTTGGCACTCTGGTCTTGCAGTCTCTTCGAGCATGGCCAATTTTGTGACAACTATGATAGACCAAACTTTCATTCATCCAACTCTTGGATTTACCTCTAAAATGTGTCCTTATACAATTTTCTACAACATGACCATATTCATTGCAATAATGACAACTCTGGCTTGTGTTGTAAGCCCAATTGTATGTGTTACCTTTCTTAGGTGCATTTCCTTGTTTTTTGGATATCCACTTTGATTTTGCATTGGATCTGTAGTCTTGGGCTTTATAACCAAACTTCTGACAATTGTGACATTGTCCTTGAAATTTGGGTGAAGTAGGTGCAGTGCTAGCCTTTGACCTGCATTCCTTTGCATGATGTCTATGTTTCTTACAATTAAAACAATATCCATTGAATTTTTCCTTAGGATTAAACTTACATGTAGGTTTGTTCTTTTTCTTTGCATTCCTCTGTTCTCCACTTTTTGATGTTTCACCTTCTTCACTAGATGATAGGTGCTCAGTAAGGCCAATTCCAGTGATGTCATTGTTTCTTCTCGGTGCTCTAATTAGTTCCTAAAAATATCTTATAGCCTCATTAGCAATGTTTATCCTTTCAACGAGTTCTTTTTCTTCTCTCAACTCATTTCTCAGTTCATTGTTCTCTGATCTCAGATTTTTGATTTCCATATCTTTTTTGCTTACCTCTTGAGTTGCAAGTAACAATTGATTTACCATGTCTAGTTGATTATTTATGAGCCTCTTCACATCACATGTTCTTTCATCAATTATGGTAGTCATTTGTCTTTTGTCTTCTTCTTCCATGGTCTTGTCTTCATCAGCTTTCCTTTTCTGATCAATCACCTCACATAGTGTTATAGATTGTGTTTCTTGTTCTCTCTTTAGATTTTTCACCTTTTCATTCAGTGTGTTTTTCTTATATCTTCTATAGTTGTATCACTTTATTTTAAATTCCCATTCTCAAATAGACCTTTCGTGTCTTCTTCTTGATATGATGTGTCATTCAAATGAATTGCCAATTATTTACTTTTGGTTAAGGATTTCTTTAATTCTTCTCTTGCTGTCTCAAGATACTTTAGTCCAAGCTGGATGTCAATCTTTTGATTCTCCATGACTTTTCCAAACTTATAAACCTCCATTTCCAAGATTTGATTCTTCAAGCGGTTAGACTTCTTTTAACACAACAAGGCTCTGATACCAATTTTTGGAAGTCTTAATTGGGAAAGTAAGATATTGAGAGGGTGGTGAATCAGAATCCTAAAACTTTTACTCAATTGAAACAAACAAATTTAGCATGCATATCATGTATCTTATAAAAATAAACTTCAATGTTGAAATAGATCTAGCTAGTAATCACATCCATGATAAGCAATAAGATAAACTCATGACAAAAAAATTTGGTAACCCATAAATCATTGAAGGTAAAAATGGGGTGGGGATGACACCCACAATTCTTCACTATTGCAATAACAAAGTGTGCCTATTAGGGCTACAAAATTTTAATCACTTCTGATGATCTACCCTATAAGGGGTCTGCCCTGTTAAAGGCTTACAAGCTATTAGGTCTACCTTGATTAAAGGATTTAAAACTTAGAACTAAGTAAGCACTCTGTTAGGAGATTTACAAAGGTCTATTAGGACCACTCTGTTAAGAGATTTAGCCTGATTCACTTGATAAAATGTATCAGTATCTGATCCTTCGGTTTGCAGTTCAAATGTTGATTATGGATCTCCTCTTTCCAATTCTTATCTGATCTTTAAATCTGATAACTCTATTCTTCCCTTCACTACTCTGTTCAGTCACTCTGTCTGATATATGCTTCCATACATCATTTCATTAGGGATTTGAGGCTTCCTTAAATAGAAAATAGATGAAGCTTCTAGATCAATATCAACAATATAGATTCATCTCTTTTGCGCTTAAACATTCCCTTTTTTTGATTGGTTGCTTGGCTTGCATAGGGATCAATGCTCTATCAGATCACATAATTAAATCCATTAAATACCTTGATAATAATTAAATTTCACATAGAAGTCAGCCAAAATGGTTTACATAAGTATTTGTGCCATTCCAAACACATATACAAAAACTACTTCACTTGGCATATAAGGTGTCTAGTGCTCAGTCAAAATGGTGTTCATATGCTGTCGCTCAGCACAACTCTCAACTTGAAAATCAATATGCTTGAAAACTTATCTTCTCGCCAACTATAGGGGTACTCGGTAACCGTTGAATTGCTCGACAATAACTACTACTCGGTACAAAAATACAAGTCTGATACAATGCTTGACCTTAGTAGAATAGCTTGGTCATAGTGATGACCAACTAATCTACCTAGATAAATGACTAAGTGTTGGACACTAATAGGAAACATAACTTGGAGATAAATAATAAGATAATATCTAATGATATGACGACATAGAATAGAGGTTATGGATTTAATATTTTGAAATTTATGCGATTGATGTAATGATTTAAGATGGATTCGATGTGTTGTATTGGAGAATTCAAAATGTGTTTGACTACTTTGGAGATATAACTTGCAGATCTTATCTTGATCTAATAGGCTCATGATAAAACATGTTATACATCAAGATTATCACTTTCGCACATGATTATTTTGAGGGAAAGTATTTGAAGATTATTTTTGGTGTTTGATGTCGGTGAAAGTTGTGTATATGTTGGGAACTGCTCATATTGAAAGGTTGTTGTTGTGGGTGATGAGAATAGGGTTTTGTGATTTCAATTTGAGGTTGCAATCAGAAAGCTAATAGATAGAGAGAGAAAATAAGTTATAGAGTACAAATAACATATTGGATCTGACAAGCAATCAGTGCTACATCCATATCAGTCATCATGTTATTCCCTAATACTTCCAGCAAGAAAAATCCCTTAATCGGGTGAACTCAAACATGTTCCTTTTTGTAAATCACTTAACTAGGTGAACTCTTAATTGGCTTTTGAAATCCTCTAGTGTAGTAGATCATTATGTGCTAAAAATGTGTCACACTTCTATGAATCATTCCATTCAAGGTTGCTCAAGAATGAGGCCTCAAATATCGACTCATAGCCCCCTAGCCATGGAGTACAAAGGTTTGTGATGGAGGCCCTCAGATTGACTTAGTTGTGCCCCTACAAGTACACCATGAAATGGGAGATTCAAAGAGAAAAATAAAGTATGCTAGTCTCCATGACCATCCAATATGCAATGAAATGAAAACTATTCTATATGATTACAATGCATGAAAGGAAATTAATTGAAATGTTAACAATGCAAGATTAATATATGAAAGGAAATATGAATTTAATCTAATATGAATCTAATCTAGATGAATAGCCATGGATGCAAGAAGAAGAAGACAAGAAGAGAGAAATTACAATATCCAAGCTCAAGTACTCAAATTCTCCTCCAAGATTGCTCTCCAAACCTGCAGCATAACAATAGCATAAAATCTTGATTATCAAATGAGGAAAGGTTTCATTTTAAAGAGCAATGGACGATAGAGATTAAGAGGCAAAAAATCAAAGGCTATGATTAAGAGGAAAAAATCCCACCACTTAGGAAGATGTGTAGAAAAAGAAACTTTATTTACTTTTATTTAATTTATTTTCTTTTTCAACAAAGAGGGATTTAAGTAGGGGTTTTCTTTAATTAAAAGAGGGATTTTATTTTAATTAAATAAGATTATTTAATTTAATTAAAAGGGATATTTTAATTAAATGAGATAATATTATTTAATTAAGAGAGATTTTAATTAAATAAGATAAGATTATTTAATTAAAAAAGAATTTTAATTAAATAAGATTATTTTATTTAATAAAAAGGAATTGTTTTCTTTTAATTAAACAAGATAATTGATGAAATGATCAAACCTTAGGAAATATTGAAATAATTGAATTAATTACGATTTGATCAAGGAAATTGATTTGAATTAAAAATATGTAAAGCATTGATTCAGGAATTTAATAAATTGATAAAATGATAAATGGGGCCCACAGTCTAGGCGACCATTTTAGGATGCATACATTTGCCCCTCTTTGACTAATGTGTGATCATTCTAGGAACACATGTAGTCAAAGAATACAGTTGAAGTGTGAGATCAATTTGGGATCACAAAATAAAACAGATATCAACACCATTGTAAATAAGTAATTGACATCAGAACAAAGATAAGTTGTTTGCAAAAAAAAAAGACAAGGTCAATACCGTTGTAAATAAGTAATTGACATGTCTGAGATAAGAGTCTCAAGCAAGGTTGCCCCAAGCGAAGTGATTGATAGGATTGATAAAGATGAATCAAGGATTGAAGTTTGATAGGTACTACCCCCTTGTGATCGAAATTAAAATAAGATAGAGGAGAAACAGTAAATTGATAAACTTGATCAAATCAAACTAAAGATAAGGTTCTTGATGTAAGATGAAAGATATAAGGATCAAAGAACCAAGGTAGATCATCAAGAATGAAATATTATTCCCCAATGTTGAATTAGAAGAAGAAGAAGAAGAACAAGAAGAAGAACAAGAAGAAGAAGAAGAAGAAGAAGAAGAAGAAGTGGGGTGAAAGCGAATGGAAGATAGAAGTTTGGAAGGGGTGGAAATAAATGGAGAGAAGAAAGAGAATTTGCCTTAAGAATGAGAATGCCCCAAAATTAATCAACTATTTAAGATAGAAAATTTTGATTGAGATCATGAAATAATATAAGGAAATGAAGATCAAACATGACCATAGTTGATTAAAAGTCCACAAGAAAGATGAAGGAAAACCCTTGCAAATTCATAATGCAACCTAAAATGCAAACTAACATGAAGTCTAACAATGCAAGCTACATGAAAATGCAAAGGTGTACTTGTAATAGAGCAACTGTAACATAGGACTTTGTGTTCATCATTCATTAGAGAATGTTAAGGAACTTATTTTCATCATTGGGCCATTGTTAACGGACATCAGAAAATCACACAATCATCACTAGTCACAATTGCAACTATGAAGATATGAATGTGATCTATATCAGATTGGAATGTGGAAAGTTTCTAACATAAGCATCAAAGACATAAAGTTCAAGATGTCTATGATGTTAGCTTACCCAATTTAATATAGAAAAACCATGCTCACATCAAGGCATAGAGGTCAGGATGACCAGAAAAATGGTTGTACAAAAATAGTGAAGCATAAATCAAGAAGCAAATTAAAACATGTTCCATGCCCCAAGTCCTCTAGCTATGCATCCCAGAGAGACTTATTAGACAAGGACACTCAACGGAAATCAATAATAGTCAACACACAAAGAAAAGATCATGACATAGCTCATTCATTAAGTGTTGTGTTTAAAAATTTAGGTGTGTTAAATGATACTGAGTTCCGAGGATAAGGATTGAATGCTTGCAAGAAGGTAAGATCACATAACAAAACTAGGTAAGACCAAACCGATAAGTGTTGAAAAACACTCAATGTCAAGGGTTATATTGAAAAATATAGTTGGGGTGGTATTGAAAAACACCGTTTGTGAGGCGTCCTAAAGACTAACACATCTAAGAGACCAAAGCTAACATAGTTATGCCCCCTAGACAAAGACAAAGACCAATTCCAAACCAAGGCAACAAGGACAAGGCATGATGGAGAAAGGCTAAGTGTCACAGACATGCACTAAGAAATAGGGGTGTAAAGGCCTCAAGTAGCATCTGTTTCCAGGTTTTCACCACTTTGATTTTATTACAATTTTTTCTCTTTTATTTTTTTCATTTTTTTGTTTTTTTCTTCTTCTTTTCAGGACTTTTTTATATTTTTTTGAATTTTTGCTACCAAGGTGCCTATTTCCAGGTTTTCACCAAGGCACTTTTTCTATTTTTTTGAAGTTTTGATTGTTTTTGTATTTTTGGAATATATAATTTTTTTGAGATACATCAAAGCGTCTATTGCTAGACTTTCACTAAGATGATCATTTTTTCAGGACATTTTCTGATTTTTAGAATTTTTTGACAATATATTATTTTTTTAAATTTTTTCAGGATCAATAATTATGTACAAAGGATGCCCCTAGATAGAATGGGCATCAAACTCCCAAGTGAGATCACATCACGCAGTCCCAATATTTTAGCAAGGTGGAGGACAGGAGGGATTAGCAAGCTGGTGGAAGAGATGGAAGACAAGAGAATGAAGGAGAATGAATGGAAGAAATAGTCAAAGGCAAACTCCTCAAGAGTACCCAAGCTAGGGAAAAGAAAAGAAATATCGTGTAAAGCACACTTGGACAAGAATGAAAGGCTAGCATAGGATAAGTCACAAAATCATAATGCAAGAGCAGGAAAGGATGCAGACCAAAGGAGTAGATATGTCAAGAGGCTTCATAGCACCATGTTTTACTCTTTCTTTCTTTTTTTATTAGATCAAGACCAAAGGGTAAAATGATAGCGATACACAAAAATGAATGGAGGAAAATAGATATGAAGGCTAACCATGAAAGGAATGAAAGAAAGATCATTGTAAGACAGCTCACCAGATTGCCCAATTGTTTGTGTATAGATCAACATTGTCAAGATCAAAGAGAGAATATGGAATAGATGAAAGATGTAGAAGAGCTATGCATGATGCCTGATATCATGGTACTTATCCAAGGTGCCACAAGGGAGTTGTTTTTTCCATAGGACGAAATTATTTATCTTCAATTTTTTTTCCTCTTTTTTTATATTTCTTTTTTTGAATTTTTTGAATTTTTGGAAGGAGAGCTTTTTTAGATAATGCTCCTTGAAAGGATAAACCATGATATGCCAAGGATTCAAAATGATATTCTCAAAGATGCTGATAGGGAAAGAAAGATGAAAGAGAAAAATGGAGGATAAGGTTTTATGCAAAGCGAGTGAGGTTGGAAGATAGGAGGAATAGACAAATGAGGAAAAATGATAGAAGGTAGAAGGATAGTGAATGTAAGGATTGTGAAAGGGTAGATGGAAAGAAAGGAAAGATCAATGTCAATACATACCTTGAAGGGTGGCGAGAGGATGGAGGAAATGTGAATGAAGGAATTGTTAGGGATTTTTCTTGTATGAACCATAGTGCTTGAAATGACTACTTGAACACCATGCCTTCTAATACTGATTTAGAGACAAGAAAAGCCTGATTGCTAAGGACTGGATAAGGTCCTTCTTCATTTTTGAGCTCCACAAATACTCAGGCAGGTTTTACCTTTTATGATTGTTGTTTACACAGTATGTTATAGTGTGGACACTGATTTTCTATGTACCTTTGTTAAACCAACTGATAAATCACCTTGAAAATGACCGAGCATAACCAGATGCAAGATTTAACCATACAAACCATAGTTGTAAATATAACAAGAATTAGTGATACAAGGATTTTCATCCTTCTTCCTTTTATTGTAGGAGGGATAACCTAATGATTCACTCTTCAAGGAATCACTAAAATGGACACTATCCTATTGACATAAGTCCTTACTGAGTTCAGTTTGTTTGTTCTTAGTAACAAAAGTATTTT
>MU228071.1:688470-701768 GCA_018584345.1 Thuja plicata
TGCATATCTATTCAATATCATAGCTTCACTATTAGATTCAATTCTACTACTTGTTAGCTTTCCATACTTTATTGATTTCAAGGTTAATTCCTAAATCAGGGTTTGACCAAGGAAAACCCCTCCCCAAAAACAAACAAACATTTTTCTTGTAGGTATAGGTTCAGGACTGTAGATCCAAGGCTAGATCTGGATACCCTTTTTGGCTTTCTTTCAGACTGTGCAAACAGGGACACTTTCGGAGTTGAGCAAATCGAGTTGGAAAAAGTGGTACAGGGTCAACCTTTTTCATAAGATGACATCGGAACAGAAAAATATTTATGGGTTTTTTCCGTATCTGTGATCTGGTTCGGTATTAACTGTCAACATCTCTAGAAACAGTCTACAGATATCAGAAAATAGCAATCTTTGATCTACTATTTTGTAAGGTTGGTACTTTCTCCTATTCTTTTCAATTACTTTCATTAATCATATTAATCAATTAATTTATAGAATTTAAGATCCCCTATCTTGGTCTCTTTCCAAATAGTGGATTCATTTGTGTATTAACCCTTTGGGGTTGATCAAAATTGGATCTCCTATTTGTGTATTTGAGGGTGAAAGAAAGGAGCATCTTATCTTCCCTTAATCACAATCCCAATTGCAATAGACAATCAATCAAATTCAAGTAAGTGTGAAGTAGGGTTAAGGAAATCAACACAAATAACAATTAACAATTCAAACCCCATTTTTCTCCTTTACATTTTAGTAACACCCATTTCATATGTTACAGTTTCAAATTAACTCGATCAGCTCTGATACCATATAAGAACCTTCAAGATCTCAGAGATTAAATAAGAACAAATAACACAAGATTGAGTCCAAATTTGACTATTAAATAATGTGTAGAAGAGGAGTACAAATAGGTGAGAATACCTCTACAAAATGAGGGATAGACTCCGCAAACATGAGTGGTGGAAAATAACAACCCAAGAGACTATAATGATGTGTCTAAATGAAATTGACACATCTCTAGTAGACTACTAAATGTCGACAACCAACTAGACACCTCTCCTAGAACAAGTCAAGTAGGCGACACCTAACTAAGCTTAATAAAGCCATATGTTTAATGAAAAACACTAACAAATATATCCAAAAGGAAATTTTTCATATGCTCAAATTTGTGTTGAAGTTGATTGGGAAAAATGGCTTCATAGACCCTTTGAGTTAATGTCTATAAGAATGGTTATATATGTAATAATTTTATTATAATCTATCAATGTATGTGAGATTATTTCCTATATAGTTATTAGTTGAAACCTATTGACATGATGTCATGATTACTTAGGTCCAAAGCATGATTACATGTCACCACAAGGCTCAACTATGACCAAATAAAGGTTAGAAAACCTAACTAGATCATGAAAACATGATTGAAAAGGTGACAAAGAGCCTTCACAAGGGTCAATATCATGTGCTCACAAATAGGATCTCACACATGATATTCAATTCAACACCTAAAAATTGCATTATATTCTATATTTAAGCTAGGAAAACTTCAACTATTGAGGATAATGTATCCATCCATGAGCCCAAGTCTAACAAGTAGCCATGAGGGCTTCACTTAGTAAACTTTGGTCATATCACATTTTTTTATAGAATATTAAATAATACCCCTATTTTTAAAAAATATTGCACCAAACTTCTTTTTTATCACCCCCTATAATACCCACCCAGTACCCCACACACACATTTTCCTCTCTAAACCCTCTTAATCCCTCTCCCAAAACCCCCTCCCCCCTATATAATAAATATATTGCCCTATTTTTTCCCATTTTAAACCCCCCAAAATGAAGACAAGTGATATGGTCAGGATATGGTATGTCTTCATCACTGAAGCCCATGTGCAGATAGCCAACCAAGAGATAGATGCATATATATAAATATAGTAATGTAAATACAATAATATGCATCAAAAATCACTAAGGATAGGGTCTTAAGACCACACAAACAAGAACAAACATTGTTGGGGGACTAAATCACGCCCGACCATCTAATAGAAAACATATAATTTCACCATCAAAATCAAAACATCATACAAGAATACAACATTTTCAGAGGTTACTATAGACACTTTACTTGAAAATGAGCAATATGGCATTCCCACCAAACACTTATTGCACAATGCGTACAATTTTTCATAAAAAGTAGAGAACTCACATTTTAACATAACTTTAACTTACGTAACACTTATGCAAATAAACTCATAATTTAACAATATGTTTCTCAACCATTTACACTCTAATAAAAGGAGTTCATAGACATGTCAACAAGGAAAATATTTTAATCTAACTATTATTATAATTAATACAAAATTTTAAATATAGTAGATTCTTCACAATTTACAGCCTTGCACATATTATCAAGGTTTCATAATGACCATGATAGAAAACAACACTTAACAAAAAACATGACCAACAATGTGGTGGAGCACCTAGGAAAACTCCCTATCTTGTTGCAAATTTTGGCTTGTACTAACCCTAGCCAAGTTATTAGATTTATTTTGGACCTTAGAAGGTCTTGTTGGTTAGTATCTAGTTTGAATAGACTAGGATCATTCTAACTAGTTAGTTAAGGTTTTAAGTGTTTTAGTTCATTTTAGCCCAAAATGGGAAATGGTGGTCAAAAATCCTAGAAGGCTTAGAATGGATAAAATTTGTCCCCAAATAGGCCTTAAAGATTTTTTTACATCATGACATGATTATAGGAGGTCATAAAATCAAGTTTTAACAAAATATGCAAAAGTTGCTAAAAAGTTGCATCACAACTTGTACAACTTTGCAATGTTGTCCAATGACATTGTCAAGAATGATTCCATTCAATGAGTGGACAAGTTGGTTAATGGTAGTGGCCAAAAAAAATGGGGGAAGAATATTAAGATACTTTGAGGCCCATTTCCTGAGGCATGGGTGATGTAATGAAAGATTTTTGAATGGTAGAAGCTATGTGTTTTTTGTTTGCAGATACAGTCTACTCGTTTTTTGTTTGAGTATTGTAAAATGGATTGAAAAGCATGATTTAGGGGTAGATTTTGTTAGTAGAGTTAGTTTAGAGTAACTTTTGTTTAGTGTGTTTGGTTCTATGAGTTCATTAGAGTAGGATTGTAAAATATTTTGTATCTAGTCTAGTTGCTGGTGTTCACAGAGTGGTTTAGAAGAAAATAGCTCCTCCATAATTCTCCATAATGAATTTAATCATGGAATGGGGGAATATGGAAGGAGAGACTCTATGCATAGTTTATATAAGAGGAGAGAGTCAGAAGATCTATTTTACTAATTTTATGAGCAAGCCCTAGGTGAGACTGGAGTACCCAGCTAGGAAATTACTTGAGTTAACATGTGTTTGATTGCAACGACATTGCTAGTTGTAAGAAACCAAGCATGGTTTTGGAACTCTAGTGGATATACAGAAACCTCCTAGGAAGGATATGACTACACCAATCTAGTATGATACATTTTCATGCATAAGTCACTTGACTGCACTGTTTTAGCCCAATTAGCCCTAGTTGTCCTTAATTCTAGGAATACAGTGTACAGACACCTTGGGGCCCTAAAAACTACAAAATAATTTGAGTCTTGGAAAAGGGTATCCTAATCCCAACTTTTTTTTTGGGTTTGTTTGAAGTTATTTTACAAGAATTGAGAAAAAACTTCTTAGATAGGGCTAGTAGAAAATTAGGCCTAAAAGGAAAAATTGGAAGCTAAGTTGGAGATAATTTGGTCCAGTTGTGTTACCTTGTCACAAATGAGTTCTTGTGGAGTCTAGGGAGTTGAAAAAAAAGAGAAAAGTCCTTTCAAACACTTGTGAAGTTGGAAAGTTGAAAATGCATTTGGAATTGTCCAAGGGAGTATAGGAAATTTGAAGCACACTATTGATAGATGTCATTCAGGGTGAAACACAATAAGATCAACTCATTGTGTTAATTTTGTGAAGTCTTAGGCCATTGGGGAAAATACTTGGAAGGTCTTAACATTGATTTTAGGATCCTAATAAGGCTAGGACAAATAGATTCCTAGCTGGAGATTGTGAAAGCACACCTTGGAGGACTTCCATTAAATTGGTATTAGAGCTTGTTTGATTAGGCTTGTGGTGAATGTTCCAACCAGAAGAGTCCATAGGAGAGTCTATAATGGTGAAAAATGCAAAGTTGGATATGAAGGTAGATGAGAAAGAAGTGGAGAATAGGATGCTCAGAGATAGATTGGCTCAATTAGAGAAAAAGGTAGATGAAGTGGATGTGAAGGAAGAAGAAGTAAAGGATAAGGTTGAAGGGAAAGGCAAGGAGATTTCCATAGATGATGAAGTACTTGAAGCTTACCCTATCCTTAATGAGTAACCATTCTTGAAAGAATTAAAGGCTATGAGTGGTAAATCACTAGAAGGAGTTCCTATCTTTAGTGGAAAGATGGAACCAGAGGTGGTCGTAGACTAGATAGAAGGACTAGAAAATTGCTTTGAGTGTGATGGAATCACTGAGGCTCAAAAGGTGAAAATTGCTAAAGCCAGAATAAGAGGGTTTGAACTCACTTGGTGGAAATTTATCCAAGATGAGAGAGAGAAGGAAGGAAAGAACCCCATTTCCACATGGAGGGATATGGTTGCAAAAATCAGAGATGCCTATATCCCCGAGGATTATGAAATCCAATTGCATAAAAGAAGACAAAGTCTAAGACACAAGGACCTAGATGTAAAATCCTATACTAAAGAGTTTCAAAGGATTTGCACGAGGTCTACAGTTGTAGAAGATGAGAAAGTGAAGGTAGCTAGGTACCTTAATGGTCTCAAGTGGACCATACAAGATGCAATGAGTCTCTTGACTCTAGATACTATTCAGAAGTGCCACTAAATTGTAATCAAGGTTGAGGATAAGATGAGGAAGAAACAAGATTCTAGTACCACTAGAGGTATAGGCAAAGGAAGAGATGATAGAGGAAAGAGAGGTGGATATGGTGGAAGAAGTTCTAAGCAAAAGAGTCAAGGAGAGACTAAACTTATTGAGCAGCAAGAGGGAAGCTCCAATAGAGATAAATCAAATAGGGGAAGGAACTCTAACCATAGAAGAAGAGGCAGTAGTCATTGTAGAGGTAACAACTTTGCAAACATGAAATGTTACCACTGCAATGAGATGGGACACCCTACATATAGGTGTCCATATAAAGGCACTACTTCCCAAGGAAGTGATAAAAAGGTAAATTATGTTCAAGAGGACACTAGTGGTGGAGGTAAACATCCTAAAGTACTCTTAGAGTCAGAGGAAGGTGAGAACTTAATGATGAGGAGAACTCTAATTAAAGATCCAGTGAAGGAAGAGCCTAGTCAAAGGATATCACTATTTAGAGTGAAATGGAAAATGATGGGAAAAGTTTGTAGAGTCTACTAATAATATAGTGTCAGAGGAAGCAGTCAACAAGTTGAAGATGAAAAGCATACCCCACACCAGTCTATATAAAGTTACTTGGTTGAAAAAAGGACAACATGTCCTTGTCAATGAGCAAGCTTGGGTGGACTTCTCTATTGCGAGATACAAGGACAAGGTATTGTGTAATGTCCTAATCATGGATGCATGTCACCTAATCCTTGGTAGGCCATGAGAACTTGACCGACAGACCATGCATGATGGAGCAAAGAATTCATATTCTTTCAGGATGGACAATCTAACATTCAAAATACAGTCACTATTGGAGGATGGAGAAGTAAAGTCATCAGGCCCCAATGTTCTCATGGTCAGTGAGAAAGAGTTATTAGAAGCCTTAGAAGAAGGAGAGGGATTTGGTTTTTCACTTGTGTTGAAGCCAAGAGAAGAAATTGCAGACAAAACAATCAAGAAGAAAAAATTGCCAAAGGAAGTGCAAGAGATGTTGCAGAGGTACGAAGGCATTATCAGTGATGGATAACCATCAACCCTACCTCCTAAGAGGACTGTAAGCCACCAAATAGAATTTATCCCAGGAGCTACCCTTCCTAACAAGGCAGCTTATAAAAAGTTTCCTCGACAAAATGAGGAGATAGCTAGACAAATCCAAGAACTCTTTAGCCAAGGTCTCATTAGGAAAAGCATTAGTCATTGTGTTGTACCCACTGTCTTAGCACCCAAAAAGGGAGGAACTTGGAGACTATGTACTGACTTAAGAGAAATAAATAGAATAACCATTAGGTATAGGTTCCCTATTCCTAGGATATAAGAAGACCTAATGGATTGTCTAGGAGAAGCCAAGTTTTTCACAAATATTGACTTGAAGAGTGGATACCACCAAATCAGAGTCAATGAGGGAGATAAATGGAAGATAGCCTTCAAGACCATAGAAGGACTATATTAGTGGCTTGTAATTCTATTTGGGTTATCCAATACCCCATCCACATTCCTGAGACTCATGAATGAATTCCTAAAGGACTACATAGGAAAATTTGTGGTAGTATACTTGGATGATATAATCATCTATAGTAAGACAAGAGAAGAACACCTCAGACATCTACAAATAGTTTTCAAGAAGCTACATGAAGAGAAGTTGATGATCAACTTGGAGAAATGTGAATTCATTAAACAAGAGCTAGTGTACCTGGGGTGTGTACTATCTCAAGGCAATCTAAAGATGGATCCAAGCAAAGTAGAATTCATTCTCAATTGGCCTACTCCAAGGACAACAACTAAGGTAAGAATTTTCCATGGCTTAGCACAGTATTATAGGAAGTTTATAAAGAAATTTAGTGCAATTTGTGCCCCTATGTTAGATACTATTAAAGGTGGGCTGAAAACTAAGTTTGTGTGGAATGAGAAAGCTAACCATGGATTTGAGTTATTAAAGAAGAAGATTGCTACCCACCAATCCTAATTTTTCCAAGATTTGAGATGCTATTCACAGTGGAATGTGATGCTAGCAATGTAGCTATTGGTGATGTCTTGAGCCAAGAGGGAAGACCAGTGGCTTTCCACTCTGAGAAACTAAGTGAAGCTAAGAAGTAATCTTCTTATGACCTAGAGATGTATTATCTATTCCAAGCACTGAGAAAGTGGAAGCACTACTTGCTTCCAAAGGATTTTATAGTCTTTTCAGACAACCAAGCACTGAGTTTCTTGAATTCACAAGATAAGCTCAGTCACAAACATATGAAGTGGGTAGAATAACTACAAGCATACACTGTCAACATTAATAACAAGAGGGGATTGAAAAATAAGGTAGCAGATGCCTTAAGTAGAAGAGCCATAACTATCCAAGAGATACAACTATAGAGCATGAGTGTTGACAAATTCAAATACCTATATGGAGAAGATGAAGACTTTGAAAACATCTACAAGGTATGTCAAGAATACAAGAATCATTTTCATAGTAAATTATTTGAATATACTTTTCAGAGTGGTCTTTTGTTTAAGGGAAGTCAAATATGTGTTCCTAGAAGGTTTATAAGAGAGAATATAATCCAAGAGAAACACAATGGTGCATAGAGTGGCCATTTTGGTGTTAATAAAACCCAAGAATTAGTTCAGAGGTTCTATTTTTGGCCCAAGATGAATCTGGACATTAGGAAGTATGTAGAAAGTTGTGTTATCTTTCAAAAGGAAAAAGGTACATCTTCCAATGCAGGCCTTTACCAACCTCTGCCCATCCCAACCAGACGATGGGAATGTTTGAGCATGGATTTTGTGGTAGGTTTACCAAAGGCTAAATAAGGAATGGATGGCATATATGTTGTTGTAGATAGATTCAGTAAGATGGCACACTTTATATCCTACAAGACAACTCATGATGCTAGTCAAATAGCTCACCTATTCTTCAAGGAGGTAGTTAGAATACATGGATTACCACTGAGCATAGTGTCAGACAGAGATACCAAATTCATGAGTCATTTTTAGAAGAATCTATGGTAGAAGCTAGGGACCAATTTATCTTTTGGATCTACATACCATCTTGAGACTGATGGTTAAACTGAGGTAGTCAACAGGAGTCTTTGTAATATCTTAAGGTGTTTAACTAAGGAGTATGTTCAGGCTTGGGACCAACTCATTGGATAGGGAGAATATGCATGTAATGACACTATGAATAGGACTACTGGTAAGAGTCCTTTCTAGATAGTCTATGGCCTTCATCCTAGAGGCATATATGAGCTTAGAGATCTGAAGGATGGAGCCAAGGGAAGTGGCTATGATAAAGACTTTGCACATTCTATGAAATAGTTCCATGAGAAAGTGAGGAAAACATTGACTGAAAATACAGAGAGTATTAAGAGCAAGGTGGATGAAAGAAAGAGGGATGTCCAATTCCAAGTTGAGGATCTAGTGATGGTCCATCTCAACAAATAAAGACTACAAAAAGGAGTGCTCATAAGCGCTAGATGAGAAGGACTGGCCCATGTACCATTCTGGCCAAATATGACACCAATGCATACAAGGTGGAGTTACCAGAGGACAATGGTTTATCTCCTATATTCAATGTGGCATATTTGGTCTTGTATAAGGGACCCACACTAGATCCAAATCAAAGTATGACAAAGGTCATAAAGGAGGTAGAAGACCTAAACTTGACCCTTCCTCCACCTAGAAAGGTAGAGAAGATACTTGATTCTAGAGCCTACAAGAAGACCAGACAGAAGACATACTACAAACACTTTGTTAAATGTTATGGAGAAGCAAATGTAGAGGCAACCTGGATCAAAGAGACTGAATTCAAGAAGTTGGGAGTGGATTCCAACTTACTCAATCCAAGGATGGATTGAAGCTTTTTCATTTGGGGAGGATGGTGTAGGATCACCTAGGAAAAATATCTATCTTGTTGTAAATTTTGTCTTGTACTGACCCTATCGAAGTTAGTAGATTTCTTTTGGATCTTAGAAGGTCTTGTCAGTTTGTATCTATTTAGAGTAGACTAGGATCATTCCAACTAGTTAGTTAAGGTTTTAAGTGTTTTAGTTCATTTTAGCCCAAAATAGGAAATGGTGGTCAAAAATCCTAGAAGGATTAGAATGGATTAAATTTTTTCCCAAATAGGCCTTAATGATTTTTTTAAATCATGCCATGATGATAGGAGGTCATAAAATCAAGTTTTAACAAAAGATGCAAAAGTTGCTAAAAAGTTGCATGACAACTTTTACAACTTTGCAATGTTGTCCGACAACATTGTCAACAATGATTCCATTCAATGAGTGGACAAGTTGGTTAATGTTAGTGTCCTAAAAACATGGGGGGAGCATATTAAGATACCTTGAGGCCCATTTTCTGAGGCATGGGTGATGTAATGAAATATTTTTGAATGGTAGAAGCTCTGTGTTTTCTATTTGCCGATACAGTCCACTCGTTTTGTGTTTGAGTATTTTGAAATGGATTGAAGAGTATGAGTTAGTGGTAGATTTGGTTAGTAGAGTTAGTTTAGAGTAACTTTTGTTGAGTGTGTTTGGTTTTGTGAGCTCATTAGGGTAGGATTGTAAAATATTTTGTATCTAGTATTGGCTTCAATGAAGGACTGGTATTGGCTTCATTGAAGCTGAATGTACAAAGAATTAGGAAGAGAAATCAGATGAAAAGATTGATGCTGAGAAATCATCTAGTGAAGAACCTAAAGAGAAGATCAAACCTTTTAGAGGTAGATGATTTGGTTTCAATAGATTTTGACACATGAAGAGAGACTACAGAGGTAATGCCCCTTTTAGAACTTTTTCTGGTTATTATTTTAACTGTAATGGATATGGGCACAAGAAGACTGAATGTAGAAGACCTAATCAATCTTGATATAGAAAAGACAATGGAAGACAACCTACAATGAAAACTACATGCTACAAATGTAATAACATTGGGCACATTGCAAAGTACTGTAAGTAACAAGTTAATCAAGAAAGAAGACCTCCTATATGTTACAAATGCAATAATCCAGGACATATAGAAAAGTTTTGCAGGTATAATGGAGTAGATAACAGAAGAACACCACCTCCTATGAATTCAAAGAAGAATGGAAATGATACTGGAAAGAGTATTGCAAATGTGAAGAATGATTTTGAAAATTGTTTTAAGAAAGTAGAAGACAAAAATAGTGGAAAGATATGGAAGATTAAATAAACTAGTGAGACATCAGTAGAGGGAGAGTCAGTAGATGCTACTGGATCTTCGACTGAAAGTAGCAAGACATAATCAACCTAATCAACCAATCATGGCCTTAGGGGAGCATTAAATGCAACACATCAGAATTTATCATGCCCCGCAAATCATGTAGTGAGCTCATGCAAGCTTGGGAATATGTTGAGCCAACATTATGGATCATATATCTAAGAGCGCATCATCAGCCGACTTGTATATTTTGATCGCGAGATTCAGCAACCGACTAGACAGTTTGGAGTGAAAAAAGAAAAGTCATAACCTAACTTGTATAAAGCACCGTGTTATGATCTATGTTTCTATCATTTGACAAGGAGTGAGCTAAGGAGATTAGAGAGTATAAGTATTCAAACATTTCTACACCTGCCGTGTGTGATCGATCGAATCATAAACTCAGATTTCTGCTTGTGAAAGGTATTATACATTGTCTAAGCTATGGATGCACCTATAATTTTTGATGTCGTTGATCATCCTAGATACAAATTCAAGAAACATCCTTATAAGTCATGTGAAGAGGATGCGGAAGGAGAATTTTCATAGACCCCACATGGCGTACTATATGTAGAAGACATCAGGGCTTACATACACTATAAGTATGACACATTGGAAGATAGAGATATATATATAGAAATTGAAAACATGTCTGAAAACAAAATCATGAAGGAAGAATGGAAACACATTAGTCAATTAAGTATAATGAAGATTATGGACTTGTGCGACTTCGATGAAAATGAATGGTTTAAAATACTTATGAGCAGGGTTCATGACCATTTCATATGGATTGGTAGCCAACCTATGAAGATATGTAGTGACCTAATTCATGAGATTACTAGTTTAGATAACATTGGAGTTGTACCTGTTGTAGAGAAGCATGTCAAGAAGAAATTTGAAACCCTAACACACTCGAAGTGGGACAGAAGGGCAATGACAGTAAATGATATTTTTCAACAAGATGTAAGGTTGATTGCAATGATACTTGGTTACAAATTTTTCTACAACAGCAGACCTAATTTAGTATCAACTGGAGTTATTATGATGGCATGGAGAATGGTAAAAGAAAACACACAGTACAACCTATGTGAGGTATTGGCACAACAATTCCTTGAGAATGTAAAGCTTGTTAAGAAAGACAGGACAAAATTTTTTAGATTTGGATCATTATTGGTACACATGTTCATTCATATTGAACATAAGTTTCCTGGTCTACACCTTAGTGGCTAGAAAACTAGAGTTCCTATTGGTATACTAATCTCGTAGAGTTACAAAAGATAGAATACTACTTAGGTAGATGGAGAACTATTTGTAATGATCAAAATTCTACAAAGACAAATGAAGAGTAGATACAGACTACATGAGGACATTGTTGAGAAGTACAAGGACACTATTTGTTTTATGGTTGAAATAGACAGTGTATGTTTTGAGGCAGTGACCCCTAGAAATAAATGGTGTTACCCTATGGGTTATGAACTGAGTTTGGTAGTACTCACCATGCAAGTAGAACATATTCTTGCATTAGAAGTTGATAAATCAGAAGAGAGATGGGGAACATATGAGGAGAAGTCAGAGAAGGTAAGAGAAGAACAATATAGAGGATAGAGGAAGAGAAAGATTGCTAATCTTATTCATGAATTTGGAGTATAGGGTGGTCTATCTGAGAAAGAATTGAAAGATATGAAGAAGAAGATGGAAAATAGATCCCTTGGAGCAGCTAGTGGAAGCCCTAATGCCCCTTCCACCCCTGAAGTAATTATGGTTGATAACACACCTCCACCACAGTGGCAGGCTGAGAAAACAAAGGAAGTTACTCCTAGACTAACTAGATCTAGTATGCAGACAAAAGAGAAGAGCATAGCTGAGGAAGAAGAGAAGAGAACTAAAAAGAATAAAGCATGGAAACCTAACATTAAAATTTTGTAGAAAAGAGCAATTGAACAAGGAAAATTGGCTTCAATTGATAAATATTATGACAGATATGAAGAAGCGGATAAATTGAAAATTGAAGACATTGTAATAGAACACATGCTTAGTTTCAAGAAGACACTTTTGGAAGTTGAAGGAAGCATACCCTCATATTTGTATACAAAATTGGACACTACTGTAGATTTCTATGTTTCTGGTGTGGCAGTAACACTAGACCCCTCACAAGATGAGAAGGACCCTTTTTTTAGGAACCATGGACACTTCTATTGCTGATGAACCTAAGAAGGAAGAGGAGAATAAGGAAGATGAGCAGAAAGAGGATGAAGGATAGAAGATTGAGAAAAAAGAAGATGAGAAGGAATAGGTAACTTTACCATCTAGCTTATTGTTGGCAAGTAGTAATGTAAATTTTGATAACATGGACGAAGATGAACTAGTGAAGCTGGTATTCACCATACTGAACAAAGAAAAGGAGAAATCAATACAAAAAGGAGATAAGAAAACAAAGGTGATTTAAAGAGCTATTGATACTATGAATAAATTACTTCTAGTACCCTTAGTATTCTAGAACAATGATGATATTGAGAACTTGAAAGTCACACTTGATGAGTTTGATGGCCATTTTGAAAATTTGCTGAAGACTACAGAGGAGAAAGAAGAGAAAACATATGAAGAGAAGAAGCTGATAAAAGTATGAAAGTCTATCTCATGGGACTTTGGAGTTTTGAAAACTTGTCTGATAAATGCAAAGAACTGCATTACACATGGGAGAAAGTTATTTGGTTATAGCATGAATCCTATCAGACACATTTAGAATGTTGAAGATATTATTGCCAAGGAAAGGGCAACTTTGAACAGGTTAATGGATGGTTGTGAAACAACTTCACAGACCACTACAGAGTTAGATACAGAAGTGAAAAAGATATTGGATAAGATTAGTGTATTGGAGAATGAGAAGGATAGAGTACTGAATAGATACAATTTACTGAGGAACTTCATTACTCTGAAGCTATCAATACTTGAGGCACATCTGACAGATTTAGAAAAGACTATAGATTCATTCGCTAAAGGCTTACCCATAGACTTGAAGAATGTTGAAACTACATCTTTTGCATTGAATGAATTGATTCATATAAGTCAGATTTTTTTTAAGACATGGAGCTCTGAAGTGAAGATTTTGGAAGATTCCTTCCAAGACATTCTAAAACTTGTGATCAAGAAGTGATACTTATTTGTATGCACCTTTGTCATTGTTGTCAAAGGG